>JAUJEF010000474.1:0-57201 GCA_030444885.1 Citrus sp. QX-2021 | reverse complement strand
TGAAATCAACAGAAAATAAAACTTTGCTCACCGATAAGCACGCCTTCCATGATACGACACGTGCTATTAGGTGGGCCGACCATGCGGTTGTAACACCACCTGAGTCAGGTGTAATTTCTCCTGCATCTAAGTTTTACAAATACTGAATAAGGCAACCAAGTTACACTAGCTCCTAAATCCAACAAAGCGTTACCGGTCGCGCGGTTCCACACATGCCACACATTAAAATAGTGGGAGCACAAGCCCGTAATTTTAAAGATTTTATGTTGGAGTATGTGAGCTAACGCTTTTCAGATTAAAAATGCCTTTCAACATGCATATTTCTCTTTTTAAAGACAGTGGTCTTTAAGCAAATCCTGCATAATACTTTTAACTTGTTTAATGTAATCACAGCTAAAGATGCTAACATTTCACTCGTTTCACAAGATTTCGAGAATCTCACCTGCGGATTTTCCCCTTCTTGCCTTTAGCTAACCTCTGGGAAACGGAGCTGCAACATATTCTCGTGGTTTGGTTTCTTCTTTCTCCTCCTGGTGGATGAAATGTCCAACACCTGCTCAGAACAATTTGATTTTCTTTTGTCACCGATCTCTACTTGTTGTCGACTTCTTTTCCTTTTCGCAAGGTCATGACCGGCTCGACTTTCCACGCACATCGTGCGTGAATCGGGTACTTGCTTCATGTACTCCTTTAGATTAGGCACTGCTGACTTGGAAACTTACCTTTCTCAACGGCCATTGCCAAGGTCTCGAATCAAGAGGCAGCAAGTTGTCCCACCATTTTCTCAAGGCTTCAAACCTGATTGGGGTTCAAGTGAGTTAAAGCCTGCCTCAACTCATTTCGTAGTCCATCAACGGCGTGGCTCGCTTGCTCAATCAGAGTGAGTAACATTCTTGAAATTCTAGAATGCATCCTCCCATGGTCCGGGCTGAGAGGAAGTTCCATTCTGACTGTATGGCGGTCAAATGGGCTTGGTGAGAAGCTTGAGGATTTTTGAGGAATTGGCTGTATCGCGTGAGCCGGAGCCGAGCCGCCGGTCCATTCTGGCTGGAGTCCTTGAGACCATGAAAATTAGGGTGGTCTCTCCATCCGTGATTATATGTGTTGGAGCATGGGTTGTAATTTGATGGCTTTCTCATTACACCTATGGCATTGGCTTTGACGTGAGCATGGTGTCGTACATATTGTTCTCGCTTGATTTAGCAATGATAACGATGCTATTTGTCGAGCAAGACCTTCAACCATCTTCCTTGACTTCGATTCCCCGGTTGATTCGCCAATTTGAACTCTCATTCACTCCTTTAATTCTTCTAGTATTCCCGAGTGATCGATTCATATGTTGGGAATTATCCGCTTGTCGCCGAAGAATTCTCCCAAATCTCTCGATGCACTTTTTTGACATTAGTTCTCCTCCACTTGTTGCCATTAGCCATTCTTGCACATTCCTGTGAGTAATCCCTCCAAAAGTATTGGCATTGGTGCCATTGCGTGACTCCATGATGTGGGCACTCAAGAGTAGCCCATTGGAATCGCTCCCATGTTTCAAAATTGCTCATTCCTCTCTCTGCAACTCGAGATTTCCTCGCGAATAGCATTGGTTTTTTTATGCACCGAAATATTTATTCAAAATTTTGTAACCATTTGTTCCTATGATGATGCTATTAGCAGCAAAGTATTTAACCATGAACGAGCTCTATCTCTTTAAAGAAAATGGGAATAGTCTAGAGTTTTACATCATCGCCTGAAAAATTTTCATATTTAAAAGTTTGATAAATGGCATGAAAATCATTCAGATTATTATAGATGGGCTCCTCATTTTCTAGGCCTATAAAATGCTGGGAGACAATTTAGCACACTAGGTTTTAATTCAAAACTCCAGCATCTACATTTGGGTATCTTATGCATGATGTGCTCAAATTAGCTAAGGGACTAAAATAGTCCTTAAATGGCCTCTCCCGTGGTGCTTGTAAATCCATTCCAAATTTATTTTTAATGTGCTTTTGTGTGCGTATGTTTTTTCTAATTCAAGGTCTATAGGTTCAAGATTAAATAATAATGACTTCCACCATGCATGCAAAACAAATAAAATAAATATAAAGATGAGAACAAAACAAATAAAAATAAAGAAGAGGGAGAAATTACTTATACTAACCTTTATCAAGCTATTAAAACCTTTTCTATAAAAATACACAAAAACAAATACGTGAAATAAATTAACTAAAAATTAAATTAATAAAATAAACAAAAATTACAAAGAAAAATAAATTGAAAATTAAATTCACAGAGACTTTTAAAGAAGAGAAAAAGAAAAGAAATACTAACTTTTAAATGTAGATTCACTTTTTTTTCTTTTTTTTTAATAATTAAAAAAATACAAGAAAACAAATAAAAGAAATTATTCACAAAAATTAATTCTATGAATTAAAATTACTTACCTCACGGCAAGAACGCGCCAAAAACTTGTTGTGCAAATTTTAATGAACTCGTAGTTTAATGAATCTATTGTAATATAGATCAATGGTGACGAGTGTTTCGATCCCACGAGGAGGTGGATTTTAATTGTGTGTAGAATTAATTTTGTAAATGGGTGATTGGATTTGTGGTGGAAATGATTTGAATATGCTAAAACTTAAATTAAAATGGCGAGAATAAATTCTAAAATTGGAATTGAAAAGGCGAGAATAAATTAAGAGAATTCCTATTGAAATAAAGCACTTGGGTATCCTGATCCGTATCAAAATGCATCATGGGCTAAATATTCCTTATTAATACTAATTAAATCATGAGGGGGAATCCACACCTCATGAACCACGCTCTAATCAATATTGGTACAGGTTTATCATGGTTAAATAATACAACCTTATACTAGAGAGCTGCTGTAATTCAAGGCTGTATCTAGACAAGATTATTATTATTTGTCGCACGGTGAAGTCAAAACATCCACAAAAACTAGAGGGAAGAGAAAATAAATTTACCAAATTAAGCCTAGCTGATACACGCTTCGAGACTTCACCTTCAACCCAAGTTTGAAAGAAAATTAGCCACTCATAATTGAACTAGGGGCAAAATGGGAATTTATTAAAATACGAAGAAAATACAAGATGGAGAGGGAATTACAGAAAAATTTGATCCATCGTAAAAATGGATTCACGTCATAGATTAAATTATCACCAGAGGCCCCTTTTATGGAGCATGGAGAATAATGGGATGGCCATCGGATTGTGGAATCAGCTTTGACGCTGTGGATTGGATAACCACGCCATCAAGACGTCAACAATTCACGGGCATGACCACGCTGGATGAACAAGAATACGTTTGACCCGATGAACAGGTAACACTCGCTTGCTGTAAAAATAATCTGCAGATGCATGCACCGTGACGCGAGATTTTTCGCTCCACTACGCCGCCACGCTGTCACCATCAATATATAAGAATTTTAGTCCAACAGCATCGTGACACCTTATCGGTTAATGCCACGCCATCGGTCCATGCTACGCCATCGATCCGCTTTATCTCAACAGTGCCGTGAACAACGAATAAAGATGACTGCACTGCGTGAATAGGTACCGCAAGATGCCGAATAGTGCCATTTTTCCTTTTATGCTCCTCCTAAGGTTTTCGACCGTCCCCGAGTTCAAAAGTGATGTCCGCTTTGTCAGGTCTGATCTCTCCTTTATTGTGAAATGACTATAATGCTCCTAAAATACATAAATTACTTAATTAAAATAAAACACACGTGAATTAAATCACAAGAACGTAAATACATAAAAGTGCAAGGGAAGTTAGCAGAAGACTTGAAATGTAAAATGACAGCTTTCTCCTTTATAAATATGCATTTTCTAACACTAATGTGAGGTGCCTCGGCAAAGTCTCGCGCCATCTCGAGTCCGGTGGATGAAGTTGGCCAGCCCCACCCCCAAGGCTATAGCCCACCATGCTTTGTGGCCATTTTCCGCTCTGGACGAATCTCGCGCCTGCCTTCGCCTTCGGGCGGATATTTTTGCTGCTGGCTGTGCCCGCGGTCTATTTTTGCACACGGAGGCGCCTGCAAAGTCTCACGCCATTCCGAGTCCGGGCTATCTGACCATGACTAAGTCACCAGCCCCACCCTCAAGGATATAGCTCCACCTGCTTTTGTGGCCATTTTCCAGCTGGACGAACTTGGCGCCCGGCCGCTGGCTGTTATTTTTGGGCGTGGCTGTACCTGTGGCCTATTTTTGGCACATGGAAGCCGCCATAAAGTCACGCCCATTCCGAGTCCGCGGACTTAACTCGGCCAGCCCCCACCCTCATATTATAGCCCACCCGCTTTTGTGGCCTTTTTCCGCTCGACGAACGTGGCGCCCTTCGGCCTTCGGGTGGCTATTTTTGGGTACGGCTGCGCCTGCAGCCTATTTTTGGCACACGGAGGCCCTCGCAAAGTCTCGCCCCATTCCGAGTCCGGCGGACGACTTCTGGCCAGCCCCACCCCCTGCTGGCTATAGCCCGCCCGCTTTTGCTTTTTTGGCGTTTTGGACGAACTTGGTGCCCCGGTCCTTCGGCGCTTTATTTTTGGGTCCGGCTGTACCCAAGGCCTATTTTTGGCACACCGAGGCCGGGCCAGAAGTCTCGCCTAATCCGAACTCATGGACGAACTTGGCAAGCGCCACTTCAAGGCTATAGCCCACCCATTTTTGTGGCCTTTTTTCCGCCTGACGAACGTGCGCGCCCGGCCTTCGGGTGTGGTTATTTTGGGCACTTCGCTGTGCCCGCAGCCTATTTTTGGCACACGGAGGCGCCTCGAAAAGACTCGCCCCATTCCGAGTCCGCGGACGGTCTGGGCCAGCCCCACTCCTAAGGCTATAGCCCACCTGGCTTTGTGGCGTTTTTCCGCTGGACGAATCTGGCGCCCGGCCTTCGGGCGCTTATTTTGGGCGCCGCTGTGCCCACTGACTATTTTTTTGCACACTGAGGCTGCCAGAAGTCTCGCGCCATTCCGAACCGCGGATCGAAGACAGCCAGCCCCACCCCTCGCGGCTATAGCCCACCCCTTTTTGGGCCTTTTTCCGTTGACGAACTTGGCGCCCGCCTTCGGACGGCCATTTTTGGCGCGCGCTGTGCCCGCGCCTATTTTTTTGCACACGGAGGCCAATCGCAAAGTCTTACTCCCATTCCGAGTCCGGGCGGACAAACTTGGCCAGCCCCACTTTCAAGGCTATAGCCCACCTGCTTTGGGCCTTTTTCCGCTGACGATCTTGGCGCCCTGCCTTCGGGCGGTTATTTTTGCGCGCGGCTGTGCCTGTGGCCTATTTTTAAAGCACACGGAGGCCGCCTCACAAAGTCTCGCCTCATTCCGAGTCCGCGGATTTGAATCTTGGCCAGCCCCACCCCCTGGCTATAGCCCCCACCTGCCAGGGCCTTTTTCCGCTGACGAACTTGGCACCCCCGCCTTCGGGCGGTTATTTTTGGCGCGGCCGTGCCCGCGGCTATTTTTTGGAACACGGAGGCCGCCTCCAAAGTCTCGCCTAATCTCGAGTCCGGTGGATTTAATGGCACAGCCCCACCCCCTAAGGCTATAGCCCACCCATTTGGGCCTTTTCCGCTGGACGAACGTGGCGCCTGCCCTTCGGGTGGTTATTTTTGGGTCCGGCTGTGCCCACTGGCCTATTTTTGGCATTAACACGGAGGCCGCTCAGAAGTCTCGCCCCATTCCGAGTCCGGGCGACGAACTTGGCCAGCCCCACCCCCAAGGCTATAGCCTCCACCTCAGTGGCCTTTTTCCGCTGGACGAACTTGGCGCCCTGGCCTTCGGACGGTTATTTTGGGCGCGGCTGTGCTCGCTGCCTATTTTTTTGTGACACGGAGGCCAATCGCAAAGTCTTACCCCATTCCGAGTCCGGCGGACAGACTTGGCCAGCCCCAGCCCCCAAGGCTATAGCCCACCTGCTTTTGTGGCCTTTTTCCGCTGGATGAATTTGGCGCACCTGCCTTCGGGCGGTTATTTTTGGGCGCGGATGTGCCCACGGCCTATTTTTGGCACACGGAGGCCGCCGCAAAGTCTCGCCCCATTCCGAGTCCGGCGGACGAATCTTGGCCAGCCACACCCCCTAAGGCAATAGCCCACCCGCTTTTGTGCCCTTTTTCCGCTGGATGAACTTGCGCCTGGGCCCTCGGGTGGTTATTTTTGGGTAAAGCTGTGCCTGCGGCCTATATTTGGTACACGGAGGCCGCCTCGCAGAAGTCTCGCCCCATTCCGAGTCCGCGGATTTTGGTTGGCCAGCCCCACCCCCAAGGCTATAGCCCACCCTTTTTTGGCCATTTTTCCGCTGACGAACTTGGCGCCTGCCTCGGGGTGGTTATTTTTGCGCGCTGTGCCTGGCGGTCTATTTTTTGCACACGGAGGCCACTCGCAAAGTCTCACGCCCATTCCGAGTCCGGGCGGACGGTTGGCCAGCCCCACCCCCAAGGCTATAACCCACCCGCTTTTGGGCCTTTTTCCGCTGGACGAACTTGGCGCCCTCCCTTCAAGCGGTATTTTTGGGCGCGGCTGTGCTCGCGCCTATTTTTGGCACACGGAGGCGCCTCGCAAAGTCTCACGCCATTCCGAGTCCGGGCGGAAACGGTTGGCCAGCCCCACCCCCAAGGCTATAGCCCACCCGCTTTTGGCCTTTTTCCGCTGGACGATCTTGGCGCCCGGCCTTTCGGGCAGGTATTTTTTGGGCGCGGCTGTGCCCGCGGCCTATTTTTGGCACACGGAGGCGCTCGCAATGTCTCACGCCATTCCGAGTCCGCGGACGGTTGGCCAGCCCCAACTCTTCAAGGCTATAGCCCACCTGCTTTTGTGGCCTTTTCCGCTGACGAACTTGTCTGGCAAATTTTAATGTTAGCTACAAGCGCACAAATCTATTGTAGTATAGGAGGCTAATGCGATTCTCGAGTCCGCGGACGGATCCCACCCCACTTCCCAAGGCTATAGCCCACCTCGCTTTTGTGGCCTTAATTTTGGAAATGGGCGATTTTTGATTTCAGCTGTGGAAATGATTTTTGGCACACACACGGAGGCCCTCTAAAACTCGCGCCATTCCGAGTCCGCGGTATCCTTGGCCATCCCCACAAGGCTATAGCCCACCCATTTGTGGCTTTTTCCATCAGATAACTGTCAATTAAATCATTTTGGGCGCGTCAGCCAGTGCCTGCGGCCTATTTTTGGCACACGGAGGGCACTCAAAGAACCACGCTCTAATCCGGGGCGGATGGTGCTATGCCTTATCGTGCAAAAATAAGGCTATAGCCCACCTTTTACTGGCCTTTTCCGCTGAAACCAATGCGCCTGCCTTCGACGAAGATTTAGGGCGCGGCTGTGCCTGCTGCCTATTTTTCACAACATCCACAAAGTCTCTAAAAACGCCATTCCGAGAGAAAATAAATTGGCCAGCCAAACTTAAGCCCTATAGCCCACCCGCTTTTTCGAGGCCTTTTTCCGGACGAACTTGGCGCCCCAAGCCTAAAAGGAATTTTTAATGCTCATAATCTCTATTTTTGGCAAAATGGAGAATTTATTTAAATACCAAGAAAATACAAGATGGTCAAGGAATTACAGAAAGCCCCATCCCCAAGGCTATGGATTCAGAGATAGGTCAAATTCCGCTGGACGAACTTGGCGCCCGGCTTTATGGGATAGATAATGGAGTAAATCATGGCCATCTTTTTAAAACACGGAGGACGCTCAGAAAGTGCGCGCCATTCCGAGTCAACAGCGGACGGTGTTTGACCCCACGCCCCATGAGCTATAGCCCACCTGGGCTTTGACCTTTTTCCGCTGGACGAACTTGGCGCCTGGCCTTCGCTGAAAATAATCCTGTGTGATGCATTTTTAGCACGGAGGCGCCTCAAATTCTTCGCGCATTCCGAGTCCGCGGATTTGCCGGCCAGCCCCACCCCCAAGCCTATAGCCCACCTGCTTTTGGGCCTTTTTCCGCTGGACGAAACTTGGCGCCCCAGCCTTCGGGCGGGTATTTTTGACGCGGCTGTGCCTGCCTATTTTTGGCACACGGAGGCGCTCAAAGTCTCGCGCCATTCCGAGTCCGGCGGACGGCTGGCCAGCCCCACCCCCAACGCTATAGCCCCACCCGTTTTGGCTCCTTTTTCCGCTGATTTAACTTGGCGCCCTGCCTTCGGCGGTTATTTTTGGGCGCGGCTGTGCCCAAGGCCTATTTTTGGCATTATCGGAGGCGCCTCGTAAAGTCTCGCCATTCCGAGTCCGCGGATTTGGTTGGCCAGCCCCACTCCCCAAGGCTATATCCCACCCGCCAGGCTGGCCTTTTTCCGCTGGACGAACTTGGCGCCCAGCCTTCGGCGGTTATTTTTGGGCGCGGCTGTGCCCGCGGCCTATTTTTGGCGCACGGAGGCGTCTCTCATAAAGTCTCACGCCATTCCGAGTCCGCGGATTTGTTGGCCAGCCCCACCCCCTGGCTATAGCCCACCCATTTGCGTGGCCTTTTTCCGCTGGACGAACTCTTGCGCCCGCCTTTCGGGCGGGATTTTTGGCGCGCTGTGCCCGCGGTCTATTTTTTGGCACGCGGAGGAGCCTCGCAGTCTCGCGCCATTCCGAGTCCGGGCGGACGGTTCGGCCAGCCCCACCCTGCTATAGCCCACCCGCTTTTGGCCATTTTCCGCTGGACGAACTTGGCGCCCGGCCTTCGGGCCGTTATTTTTGGGCGCGCTGTGCCTGCGGGCCTATTTTTGGCACACGGAGGCGCCTCGCAGTCTCGTGCCATTCCGAGTCCGGCGGACGGTTGGCCCGCCCCACTCCCCAAGGCTATAGCCCACCCGCTTTTGTGGCCTTTTTCCGCTGGACGAACTCTGGCGCCCGGCCTTCGGGCGGGTATTTTTGGGCGCAGCTGTGCCTCAAGGTCTATTTTTGGCACGCGGAGGAGCCTCGCAGTCTCGCGCCATTCCGAGTCCGGGCGGACGGCTTCGCCAGCCCCACCCTAAGGCTATAGCCCACCCGCTTTTTGTGGCCTTTTTCCGCTGGACGAACTTGCGCCCGGCCTTCGGGCTGTTATTTTTCGCGTGCGCTGTGCCCGGGGGCCTATTTTTGGTACACGGAGGCGCCTCCAAAGTCTCGCGCCATTCGAGTCCGGGCGGACGGCTGGCCCGCCCCACCCCCAAGGCTATAGCCCACCCGCTTTTGTGGCCTTTTTCCGCTGGACGAACTTGCGCCCGCCTTCGGGCGGTATTTTTCGGGCGCGGCTGTGCCCGCGGCCTATTTTTGGCACACGGAGTTGCTCGCAAAGTCTCGCGCCATTCCGAGTCCGGCGGACGGATTGGTCAGCCAGCCCTACTCCCCAAAGGCTATAGCCCACCCGCGTTTTCAGGCCATTTTCCGCTGGACGAATCTTGGCGCCCGCCTTCGGGCGTGTATTTTTGAGCGCGGCTGTGCCCACGACCTATTTTTGGCACACGGAGGCGCCTCGCAAAGTCTCGCGCCATTCCGAGTCCGCGGACGGTTGTCCAGCCCCACCTCCCCAAGGCTATAGCCCACCCGTTGTTGTGGCCATTTTCCGCTGGACGAATCTTGGCGCCTGCCTTCGGGCGGGTATTTTTGGGAGCGGCTGTACCCCATGCCTATTTTTGGCATTAAGGAGGCTGGCTTCACAAAGTCTCGCCCATTCCGAGTCCAAGCGGACGACGGGCCAGCCCCTCCCCCAAGGCTATAGCCCACCCATTTTTGTGCCATTTTTCCGATGGACAAACTTGGCACTCCGCCTTGGGCGCGGGCTGTGCCTCGGCCTATTTTTGGCACACGGAGGCCGATCGCAAAGTCTCGCCCCCATTCCGAGTCCGGCGGATTTAACTTGGCCAGCCCCACCCCTCAAGGCTATAGCCCACCTGCTTTGTGGCTTTTTCCACCTCGGACGAATTTGGCGCCGCGGCTTTCAAGGAAGTTATTTTTGCACACGCTGTGCCCGTAGCCTATTTTTGGCACACGGAGGCTGCTTCGCAAAGTCTCGCCTCCATTCCGAGTCCGGGCGGACGGTTGGCCAGCCCCACCCCCCCAAGGCTATAGCCCACCCGCTTGTGTGGGCCTTTTTCCGCTGATGACCTTGGCGCCTGCCTTCTGGCGTGTTATTTATGGGTGCGGCTGTGCCCGCGGCCTATTTTTGGTACACGGAGGCCGCCGCAAAGTCTCACCCCATTCCGAGTCCAAGCAGACGAACTTGGCCAGCCTCCTACCCCACAAGGCTATAGCCCACCCATTTTTGGGCCTTTTTCGCTGGACGAACCTTGGCGCCTGCCTTCGGGCGGTAATTTTTGGCGCGCCTGTGCCCACGGCCTATTTTTGCACACGGAGGCCACTCGCAAAGTCTCGCCCCATTCCGAGTCAAGCATTTTAACTTGGCCAGCCCCACCCCCGGCAAGGCTATAGCCCACCCGCTTTTGTGGCCTTTTTCTGCTGGGCGAACTTGGCGCCCGGCCTTTGGACGTTATTTTATGGCGCGGCTTTGGCCGCGTCTATTTTTGGCACACGGAGGTCCCTCGCAAAGGCTCGCCCCATTCCGAGTCCGCGGACGGTTGGCCAGCCCTCCCCACAAGGCTATAGCCCACCCGTGTTTTGGCCATTTTTCCGCTGGGGGTTTGGGCGCACCTGCCCTTCGGTGAGGGTTATTTTTGGCGCGACTGCGCCCGCGACCTATTTTTGGCACGCGGAGGCCGCTCGCAATGTCTCGCGCCATTCCGAGTCCGCGGACGGTTGGCCAGCCCTCCCCAAGGCTATAGCCCACCCGTTGGCCATTATTCCGCTTGACGAACTTGGCGCCCGGCCTCCGGGCGGTTATTTTTGGCGCGGCTGTGCCCGTGGCCTCATTTTTGGCACACGGAGGCCGCTCTCCCAAAGTCTCGCCCCATTCCGAGTCCGGCGGACGGCTGGCTAGCCCCCCCCCCAACGCCTTAGCCCACCCGCTTTTGTGGCCATTTTTCCGCTGGACGAACTTGGCGCCCTGGTCTTCGGGCGGTTATTTTTAGCGTGGCTGTGCCCGCGGTCTATTTTAGGCACGCGGAGGCCGCCGCAGTCTCGCCTCTGCCCGAGTCCGCGGACGAAGTTGGCCAGCCCCACCCCCCAAGGCTATAGCCCACCCGCTTTTTTGTCCATTTTTCCGCTGGACGAACTTGGCGCCTGCCTTCGGGCAGTTATTTTTGGGAAAGGCTGTACCCGCTGCCTATTTTTGGCACGCGGAGGCCGCTCGCAGTCTCGCCCCTTTCCGAGTCCGCGGACGGTTGGCTAGCCCCTCCCCAAGGCTATAGCCCACCCGTTGGCCATTTTTCCGCTGGACGAACTTGGCGCCCTCGTCTTCGGGTGGTTATTTTTAAGCGTGGCATACCCGCTGCCTATTTTTGGCACGCGGAGGCCGCCGCAAAGTCTCACCCCGCTCCGAGTCCGCGGACGGCTGGCCAGCCCTCCCCCCAAGTCTATAGCCCACCCGTTTTTTGGCCATTTTTCCGCTGGGGGGTTTGGGCGCGCCGACCTTGGGGGGGTTATTTTGGGCGCGACTGTGCCCGTGGGCCTATTTTTGGCATGCGGAGGCTGTCTGCAATGTCTCGCCTGCCCGAGTCCGCGGACGAAGTCGGCCAGCCCTCCCCAAGGCTATATCCCACCCGTGTTTTGGCCATTTTTCCGCTGGGGGTTTGGGCGCGCTGACCTTCAAGGGTTATTTTTGGCGCGGCTATGACCGCGGCCTATTTTTGGCACTTGAGGCCGCTCAGCAAAGTCTCGCCTCTGTTCCGAGTCCGCGGACGGCTGGCCAGCCCTCCCCCAAGGCTAAAGCCCACCCGCTTTTGTCCATTTTTCCGCTGACGAACTTGGCGCCCGCTTTCGGGCAGTTATTTTGGGAAAGGCCACTACCAAGTGGCCTAGTTTTGCACGCGGAGGCCGCTCGCAGTCTCGCCTTTCCGAGTCCGCGGACGGGGTTGGCTAGCCCTCCCCCAAGGCTATAGCCCACCCGCTTTTAGCCATTTTTCCGCTGGACGAACTTGGCGCCTGGTCTTCGGGTGGTTATTTTTAGCGTGGCTGTACCCGCGTCTATTTTTGCACGCGAGGCCGCCGCAAAGTCTCACCCTGCTCGAGTCCGGCGGACGAAGTTGGCCAGCCCCCTCCCCCAAGTCTATAGCCCACCCGTGTTTTGGCCATTTTTCCGCTGGGGGTTTGGGCGCGCCGACCTTCGGAGGGTTATTTTTGGGCGCGACTGTGCCTGCGGGCTCATTTTTGGCATGCGGAGGCTGTTCGCAATGTCTCGCCCATTCCGAGTCCGGGCAGACGGCTGGCCAGCCCTCCCCCCCAAGGCTATAGCCCACCCGTTTTTTGGCCATTTTTACGAGGGAAGAACGTGGCACACCGGCCTCCGGGAGGTTATTTTTGGGCGCGGCTGTGCCCGCGGCCTATTTTTGGCACTTGGAGGCCGCTCGCAATTTCTCGGCCCATTCCGTGTCCCGCGGTCGAAGTTGGCTAGCCCCTCCCCCCAAGGCTATAGCCCACCCGTTTTTTGGCCATTTTTCCGCTGTACGAACTGGGCGCCCTGGTCATCGGGCGGTTATTTTTGAGCGTGGCTTTGCCCGCGGCCGATTTTTGGCCCGCGGCGGCCGCTCGCAGTCTCGCCCGCTCCGAGTCCGGCGGACGAATTTGGCCAGCCCCTCCCCAAGGCTATAGCCCACCCGCTTTTGGCCATTTTTCCGCTGGACGAACTTGGCGCCCGGCCTTCGGGCGGTTATTTTGGGAGCGGCTGTGCCTCGCAGCCTATTTTTGGCACGCGTGAGGCCGCTGCAAAGTATCGCCCCATTCCGAGTCCGCGGACGGTTGGCTAGCCCCTCCCCAAGGCTATAGCCCACCCGCTTTTTGGCCATTTTTCCGCTTGACGAACTTGGCGCCCGGCCTTCGGGCGGTTATTTTTTAGCGCGGCTGTGCCTGTGTGGCCTATTTTTAGCACTATGAGGCTGCTCACAAAGTCTCGCCTTCCTGATCCGCGGGACGAAGTTGGCCAGCCCTCCTCCAAGGCTATAGCCCACCTGTTTTGGCCATTTTTCCGCTGGGGTTTGGGCGCGCCCGACCTTCAGGGGTTATTTTTGGGCTGCAATGCCCGCGTCCTATTTTTGGCACTTGAGGCCAGCTCAGAATGTCTCGCCCATTCCAATCCGCGGACGGTTGGCGAGCCCCTCCCCAAGGCTATAGACCACCTTGCTTTTTGGCCATTTTTCCGCTGGACGAACTTGGCGCCCGCCTTCGGGTGGTTATTTTTGGGTGTGGCTGTGACCGCGGCCTATTTTTGGCACGCTGGAGGCCGCTTCGCAAAGTCTCGCCCCATTCCGAGTCCGGGCGGACGGTTGGCTAGCCCCTCCCCCTAAGGCTATAGCCCATCCGCTTTTTGGCCATTTTTCCGCTGATTAACTTGGCGCCCTGGTCTCGGGCGGTTATTTTTAGCGTGGCTGTGCCCGCGTCCTATTTTTGGCACGCGCGGAGGCCGCCGCAAAGTCTCGCCGCTTCCTCCGAGTCCGCGGACGAAGTTGGCCAGCCCCTCCCCCAAGGCTATAGCCCACCCGCTTTTTTGGCCATTTTTCCGCTGACGAACTTGCGCCGCCTTCGGGCGGCTATTTTTGGGAGCGCTGTGCCCGCAGCTCATTTTTGGCACGCGGAGGCCGCCGCAAAGTATCGCCCCATTCCGAGTCCGCGGACGGTTGGCTAGCCCCT
This sequence comes from Citrus sp. QX-2021, assembly GCA_030444885.1. NCBI lineage: Eukaryota > Viridiplantae > Streptophyta > Magnoliopsida > Sapindales > Rutaceae > Citrus > Citrus sp. QX-2021. The sequence goes on along the minus strand of JAUJEF010000474.1, from coordinate 43,484 downwards.
CCCCAAGGCTATAGCCCACCCGCCCTTTGGCCATTTTTCCGCTGGACGAACTTGGCGCCCCGGCCTTCGGGCGGTTATTTTTAGCGCGGCTGTGCCCGTGGCCTATTTTTGGCACGCGGAGGCTGCTCACAAAGTCTCGCCCCGTTCCGAATCCGCGGATTTGGTTGGCCAGCCCCTCCCCCCAAGGCTATAGCCCACCCGTGTGTTGGCCATTTTTCCGCTGGGGGGTTGGGGCGCGCCGACGTTCAGGGGTTATTTTTAGGCGGCAATGCCCGCGGCCTATTTTGGCACATGGAGGCCGCTCGTAATGTCTCGCCCCATTCCGAGTCCGCAGACGGTTGGCCAGCCCTCCCCCAAGGCTATAGCCCACCCGCTTTTGGCCATTTTTCCGCTGGACGAACTTGGCACCCGGCCTCCGGGCGGTTATTTTTAAGGCGCGGCTGTGCCCGTGGCCTATTTTTGGCACGTGGAGGCCGCCGCAGTCTCGCCCCATTCCGAGTCCGCCGCGGACGAAGGTGGCTAGCCCCTCCCCCCAAGGCTATAGCCCACCCGTTTTTTGGCCATTTTTCCGCTGGACGAACTTGGCGCCCCTGCCTTTGGGCGGTTATTTTTGGGCGCGGCTTTGCCCGCGGCCTATTTTTGGCACGCGGAGGCAGCTAGCAAAGTCTCGCCCCATACCGAGTCCGCGGACGGTTGGCCAGCCCTTCCCCAACGCTATAGCCCACCCGCTTTTTGGCCATTTTTCCGCTGGATTTAAACTTGGCGCCCTGCATTTGGGCGGTTATTTTTGGGTGTGGCTGCGCCCGCGCCTATTTTTGGAATGCGGACGCCGCCGCAAAGTCTAGCCCCATTCCGAGTCCGGCGGACGGTGGGCCAGCCCTCCCCCCAAGGCTATAGTCCACCCGCTTTTGGCCATTTTTCCGCTGGACGAATCTTAAGGCCCCGGGCCTCGGCGTTTATTTTTGGGCGCGGCTGCGCCGCGGCCTATTTTTAGCACAAGGAGGCCCTCGCAAAGTCTCGCAGGCATTCCGAGTCCGGGCGGACGAAGTGGGCCAGCCCCACCCCCTAAGGCCATAGCCCGCCTGCTTTTGTGGCCTTTTTCCGCTGGACGAACTTGGCGCCCGGCCTTCGGGCGGTTATTTTTAGCGCGGCTGTGCCTGTGGCCTATTTTTGGCACGCGGAGGCTGCTCACAAAGTCTCGCCCTGTTCCGAGTCCGCGGACGAAGCTGGCCAGCCCTCCCCCAAGGCTATAGCCCACCCGTGTTTTGGCCATTTTTCCGCTGGGGGTTTGGGCGCGCCGACCTTCGGGAGGTTATTTTTGGTGCGACTATGCCCGCGCCTATTTTTGGCACTTGAAGGCCGCTTCGTAATGTCTCGCCCCATTCCGAATCCGCGGACGAAGTGGCGAGCCCTCCCAAGGCTATAGACCACCCGTTTTTGGCCATTTTTCCGCTGGACGAACTTGGCGCCCGCCTTCGGGTGGTTATTTTTGGGTGTGGCTGTGACCGCAGCCTATTTTTGGCACGCGGAGGCCGCTGCAAAGTCTCGCCCCATTCCGAGTCCGCGGACGGTTGGCTAGCCCTCCCCCAAGGCTATAGCCCATCCGTTTTTGGCCATTTTTCCGCTGGATTTAACTTGGCGCCCTGGTCTTCGGGCGGTTATTTTTAGCGTGGCTGTGCCCGCGGCCTATTTTTGGCACGCGGAGGCCGCCGCAAAGTCTCGCCTCGCTCCGAGTCCGGCGGACGAAGTTGGCCAGCCCTCCCCTGCAGGCTATAGCCCACCCGCTTTTGGCCATTTTTCCGCTGGACGAACTTGGCGCCCGGCCTTCGGGCGGTTATTTTTGGGGCGCGGCTGTGCCTGGCCTGGCCTATTTTTGGCTCGCGGAGGCCGCTGCAAAGTCTCGCCCAATTCTGAGTCCGGCGGACGAAGTTGGCCCGCCCCTCCCCCCAAGGCTATAGCCCACCCATTTTTTGGCCATTTTTCCGCTGCACGAACTTGGCACCACCGCCTTCGGGCGGTTATTTTTGGGCGCGGCTTTGCCCGCGGCCTATTTTTGGCACGCGGAGGCAGCTAGCAAAGTCTCGCCCCATACCGAGTCCGGCGGACGAAGTTGGCCAGCCCCTCCCCCCAACGCTATAGCCCACCCGTTTTTTGGCCATTTTTCCGCTGGACGAACTTGGCGCCCCGGCCTTCGTGCGGTTATTTTTGGGCGCGGCTGTGCCCGTGGCCTATTTTTGGCTCGCGGAGGCCGCTCGCAAAGTCTCGCCCAATTCTGAGTCCGGCGGACGGTTGGCCCGCCCTCCCCCAAGGCTATAGCCCACCCTAATTTTGGCCATTTTTCCGCTGCACGAACTTGGCACCACTGCCTTCGTGCGGTTATTTTTGGGCGCGGCTTTGCCGCAGCCTATTTTTGGCACGCGGAGGCAGCTAGCAAAGTCTCGCCCCATACCGAGTCCGCGGACGGTTGGCCAGCCCCTCCCCCAACGCTATAGCCCACCCGCTTTTGGCCATTTTTCCGCTGGACGAACTTGGCGCCCTGCCTTTGGGCGGTTATTTTTGGGTGCGGCTGCGCCCGCGCCTCTATTTTTGGAATGCGGACGCCGCTCGCAAAGTCTAGCCCCATTCCGAGTCCGGCGGACGGTGGGCCAGCCCCTCCCCCAAGGCTATAGTCCACCCGCTTTTGGGCCATTTTTCCGCTGGACGAACTTGGCGTCCCGGCCTTCGGCGTTTATTTTTAGCGCGCGCTGCGCCGCGCCTATTTTTAGCACAAGGAGGCCCTCGCAAAGTCTCGCGGCATTCCGAGTCCGGCGGACGAAGTGGGCCAGCCCCACCCCCAAGGCCATAGCCCGCCCGCTTTTGTGGCCTTTTTCCGCTGGACGAACTTGGCGCCCGGCCTTCGGGCGGTTATTTTTAGCGCTGCTGTGCCCGTGGCCTATTTTTGCACGCGGAGGCTGCTCACCAAGTCTCGCCGCGTTCCGAGTCCGGCGGACGAAGTTGGCCAGCCCCTCCCCCAAGGCTATAGCCCACCCGTGTTTTGGCCATTTTTCTGCTGGGGGGTTTGGGCGCGCCGACCTTCGGGAGGTTATTTTTGGGTGCGACTATGCCCGCGGCCTATTTTTGGCACTTGAAGGCCGCTCGTAATGTCTCGCCCCATTCCGAATCCGGCGGACGAAGTTGGCGAGCCCCTCCCCCCAAGGCTATAGACCACCCGTTTTTTGGCCATTTTTCCGCTGGACGAACTTGGCGCCCCGGCCTTCGGGTGGTTATTTTTGGGTGTGGCTGTGACCGCGGCCTATTTTTGGCACGCGGAGGCCGTTCGCAAAGTCTCGCCCCATTCCGAGTCCGGCGGACGAAGTTGGCTAGCCCCTCCCCCCAAGGCTATAGCCCATCCGTTTTTTGGCCATTTTTCCGCTGGACGAACTTGGCGCCCTGGTCTTCGGGCGGTTATTTTTTAGCGTGGCTGTGCCCGCGGCCTATTTTTGGCACGCGGAGGCCGCTCGCAAAGTCTCGCCCCGTTCCGAGTCCGGCGGACGAAGTTGGCCAGCCCCTCCCCCCAAGGCTATAGCCCACCCGTTTTTTGGCCATTTTTCCGCTGGACGAACTTGGCGCCCCGGCCTTCGGGCGGTTATTTTTGGGCGCGGCTGTGCCCGTGGCCTATTTTTGGCTCGCGGAGGCCGCTCGCAAAGTCTCGCCCAATTCTGAGTCCGGCGGACGAAGTTGGCCCGCCCCTCCCCCCAAGGCTATAGCCCACCCGTTTTTTGGCCATTTTTCCGCTGCACGAACTTGGCACCACCACCTTCGGGCGGTTATTTTTGGGCGCGGCTTTGCCCGCGGCCTATTTTTGGCACGCGGAGGCAGCTAGCAAAGTCTCGCCCCATACCGAGTCCGGCGGACGAAGTTGGCCAGCCCCTCCCCCCAACGCTATAGCCCACCCGTTTTTTGGCCATTTTTCCGCTGGACGAACTTGGCGCCCCTGCATTTGGGCGGTTATTTTTGGGTGTGGCTGCGCCCGCGCCCTATTTTTGGAATGCGGACGCCGCTCGCAAAGTCTAGCCCCATTCCGAGTCCGGCGGACGAAGTGGGCCAGCCCCTCCCCCCAAGGCAATAGACCACCCGTTTTTTGGCCATTTTTCCGCTGGACGAACTTGGCGTCCCGCCTTCGGTGTTTATTTTTGGGCACGGCTGCGCCTGCGCCTATTTTTTAGCACAAGGAGGCCCCTCGCAAAGTCTCTCGGCATTCCGAGTCCGGCGGACGAAGTGGGCCAGCCCCTCCCCCCAAGGCCATAGCCCGCCCGTTTTTGTGGCCTTTTTCCGCTGGACGAAGACTTGCGCCCGGCCTTCGGGCGGTTATTTTTAGCGCGGCTGTGCCCGTGGCCTATTTTGGCACGCGGAGGCTGCTCACAAAGTCTCGCCTGCCTCCGAGTCCGGCGATTTGCTCGGCCAGCCCCTCCCCCAACGCGAAATCCCACCCGTGTTTTGGCCATTTTTCCGCTGGGGGGTTTGGGCGCGCCGACCTTCGGGGGGTTATTTATGGGCGCGGCTATGACCGCGGCCTATTTTTGGCACTTGGAGGCCGCTCGTAATGTCTCGCCCCATTCCGAATCCGGCGGACGAAGTTGGCGAGCCCTCCCCCAAGGCCATAGCCCGCCTGCTTTGTGGCCTTTTTCCGCTGGACCGAACTTGGCTCCGCGGCCTTCGGTCGCTTATTTTTCGGCGCGGCTGTGCCCGTAGTCTATTTTTGGCACGCGGAGGCCGCTCCCAAAGTCTCGGCCCATTCATAGTCAGGCGGACGAAGTTGGCCAGCCCGTCCCCCCAAGGCTATAGCCCACCCGTTTTTTGTCCATTTTTCCGCTGGACGAACTTGGCGCCCCGGCCTGCGAGCGGTTATTTTTGGTCGCGGCTGTGCCCGCAGCTATTTTTGGCATGCGGAGGCCGCTCGCAAAGTCTGGCCCCATTCCGAGTCCAGCGGACGATCTTGGCAACCCCTTCCCCCAAGGCTATAGCCCACCCGTTTTTTGGGCATTTTTTCGGCGGACGAACTTGGGGACCGGACCTTCGGGCGCTTATTTTAGGGGACGGCTGTGATGGCATCCTATTTTTAGTACACAGAGGCCCCTTGCAAAGTCTCTGCCCCATTCAATCCAGTGAGACGAACATGGACAGCCCCACCCCCAAGGCTATAGCCCACCCGTTTTTGGGCATTTTGCGGTGGACGTATTTGGGGACCGGACCTTCGGGCAGTTATTTTTGGCGCGCAGCTGTGCCCATGGCCTATTTTTGGTACACGGAGGCCCTCACAAACTCTGGCCCCATTCCGAGTCCGGCGGATCGAACTTGGCCAGCCCCTCCCCCAAGGCTATAGCCCACCCGCTTTTGGGCATTTTTGTGGCGGACGAACTTGGGGACCGGACCTTCGGGTGCTTATTTTTAAGCGCGGCTGTGCCCGGTGGTGTATTTTTGGCACACGTAGGCCCCTTGAAACTCTGGCCCCATTCCGGAGTCCGGCGGACGACTTGGCCAGCCCTCCCCCCAGGCTATACCCACCTCGTTTTTGGGCTTTTGCGCGGCGATTTAACTTGGGAACCGGATGTTCGGCCCTTGTTTTTGGGCGTGGCTGTGACCGCAGCCTATTTTTAGCACACGGAGGCACCTCGCAAAGTCTGGCCCCATTCCGAGTCCGGCGGACAAACTTGGCCAACCCCACCCCCCAAGGCTATAGCCCACCCATTTTTTGGGCATTTTTGCAGCGGACGAACTTGGGGACGGGACCTTCGGGTGCTTATTTTTGGGCGCGGCCATGACCGCGGCCTATTTTTGGCACACGGAGGCCCCTTGCAAAGTCTGGCCCCATTCCGAGTCCGGCGGACGAACTTGGCCAGCCCCTCCCCCCAAGGCTATCGCCCACCCATTTTTTGTGCATTTTAGCGGCGGACGAACTTTGGGACGGGACCTTCGGGTGCTTATTTTTGGGCGCGGCTGTGCCCGCGGCATATTTTTGGCACACGGAGGCCCCTCGCAAAGTCTGGCCCCATTCTGAGTCCGTCGGACGAACTTGGCCAGCCCCACCCCCCAAGGCTATAGCCCACCCGTTTTTTGGGCATTTTTGCGGCGGACGAACTTGGGGACGGGACCTTCGGGCGCTTATTTTTGGACGCGGCTGTGCCGTCGGCCTAATTTTGGTACGCGGAGGCCCCTCGCAATGTCTGGCCCTATTCCGATTCTGGCGGACGAACTTGGCCAGCCGCACCCCCCAAGGCTATAGCCCACCCGTTTTTTGGGCATTTTTGCAGCGGACGAACTTGGGGACGGGACCTTCAGGCGGTTATTTTTGGGCGCGGCTGTGCCTGCGGCCTATTTTTGGCAGATGGAGGCCCCTCGCAAAGTCTGGCCCCATTCCGAATCCCGCGGTCGAACTTGGCCAGCCGCACCCCCCAAGGCTATAGCCCACCAGTTTTTTGGGCATTTTAGCGGCGGACGAACTTGTGGACGGGACCTTCGGGTGCTTATTTTTGGCACACGGAGGCCCCTCGCAAAGTTTGGCACCATTCCGAATCCGGCGGACGAACTTGGGGACCAGGACCTTTGGGGCGGTAATTGTTGGGCGCGGCTGTGCCCGCGCCTATTTTTGGCAGATGGAGACCCTCATAAAGTCTGGCCCCATTCCGAATCCGGCGGACGAACTTGGCCAGCCCCACCCCCCAATGCTATAGCCCACCCATTTTTTGGCAATTTTTGGGGCGGAAGAAATTGGGGCCAGGACCTTCGGTGCTTATTTTTGGCACACGGAGGCCCGCAACCTATTTTTGGCACACGGAGGCCCTTGCATAGTCTGGCCCCATTCCGACTCCGGCGGACGAACTTGGCCAGCCCCACCCCCCAAGGCTATAGCCCACCCATTTTTGGGCCATTTTGCGGCGGACGAACTTGGGGACGGGGCCTTCGGCGCTTTTTCTGGGCCGTGGCTGTGCCCGCGTCCTATTTTTTGTACACGGAGGCCCCTCGCAAAGTCTGGCCCCATTCCGAATCCGACGGATGAACTTGGCCAACCCCACCCCCCAAGGCTATAGCCCACCCGTTTTTTGGGCATTTTTGCGGCGGACGAACTTGGGGACGGGACCTTCGGACGCTTATTTTGACGCGGCTGTGCCCGCGGCCTATTTTTGGCACACGGAGTCCCCTCGCAAAGTTTGGCCCCATTCCGAGTCCGGCAGACGAACTTGGCCAGCCCCACCCCACAAGGCTATAGCCCACCCGTTTTTTGGGCATTTTTGCGGCGGACGAACTTGGGGACGGTACCTTCGGGACCTTATTTTTTGTCGCGGCTGTACCCGTGTCCTATTTTTGGCACACGAGGCCCTCACAAATTATTGCCCCATTCCGAGTCCGGCTGACGAACTTGGCCAGCCCCACCCCCCAAGGCTATAGCCCACCCGTTTTTTGGCAATTTTTGCGGCGGACGAAATTGGGGGCGGAACCTTCGGGCGCTTATTTTTGGACGCGGCTGTGCCCGCGGCCTATTTTTAGCACACGGAGGCCCCTCGCAAAGTCTGGCACCATTCCGAATCCGGCGGACGAACTTGGCCAGCCCCACCCCCCAAAGCTATAGCCCACCCGTTTTTTGGGAATTTTTGCGGCGGACGAACTTGGGGACGGGACCTTCGGGTGCTTATTTTTGGCACACGGAGGCCCGCAACCTATTTTTGGCACACGGAGACCCCTCGCAAAGCCTGGCCCCATTCCGAGTCCGGCAGACGAACTTGGCCAGCCCCACCCCCCAAGGCTATAGCCCACCCGTTTTTTGGGCATTTTTGCGGCGGACGAACTTGGGGACGGGACCTTCGGGAACTTATTTTTGGGCGCGGCTGTACCCGTGTCCTATTTTTGGCACACGCAGGCCCCTCACAAATTATAGACCCATTCCAAGTCCGGCGGACGAACTTGGCCAGCCCCACCCCCCAAGCCTATAGCCCACCCGTTTTTTGGCAATTTTTGCGGCGGATTAAATTGGGGGAGGGACCTTCAGGCGCTTATTTTTGGACGCGGCTGTGCCCGCGGCCTATTTTTGGCACATGGAGGCCCCTCGCAAAGTCTGGCACCATTCCGAATCCGGCGGACGAACTTGGCCAGCCCCACCCCCCAAGGCTATAGCCCACCCGTTTTTTGGCCATTTTAGCGGCGGACGAACTTGGGGACGGGACCTTCGGGTGCTTATTTTTGGCACACGGAGGCCCGCAACCTATTTTTGGCACACGGAGGCCCCTTGCATAGTCTGTCCCCATTCCGAGTCCGGCGGATGAACTTGGCCAGCCCCACCCCCCAAGGCTATAGCCCACCCATTTTTTGGGCCATTTCGCGGCGGACGAACTTGGGGACGGGGCCTTCGGGCACTTTTTTCTGGACGCGGCTGTGCCCGCGTCCTATTTTTTGTACACGGAGGCCCCTCGCAAAGTCTGGCCCCATTCCGAACCAGACGGACGAACTTGGCCATCCCCACCCCCTGGCGGTATAGCCCACCGTTTTTGGCAATTTCGCGGTGGACGAAATTGGGGTCGGGTCCTTCGGGCACTTATTTTTGGACGCGGCTGTGCCCGCGGCCTATTTTTGGCACACGGAGACCCCTCGCAAAGTCTGGCCCCATTCCGAGTCCGGCAGACGAACTTGGCCAGCCCCACCCCCCAAGGCTATAGCCCACCCGTTTTTTGGGCATTTTTGCGGCGGACGAACTTGGGGACGGGACCTTCGGGAACTTATTTTTGGGCGCGGCTGTACCCGTGTCCTATTTTTGGCACACGCAGGCCCCTCACAAAGTATAGACCCATTCCAAGTCCGGCGGACGAACTTGGCCAGCCCCACCCCCCAAGGCTATAGCCCACCCGTTTTTTGGCAATTTTTGCGGCGGACGAAATTGGGGGCGGGACCTTCGGGCGCTTATTTTTGGATGCGGCTGTGCCCGCGGCCTATTTTTGGCACACGGAGGCCCCTCGCAAAGTCTGGCACCATTCCGAATCCGGCGGACGAACTTGGCCAGCCCCACCCCCCAAGGCTATAGCCCACCCGTTTTTTGGCAATTTTTGCGGCGGACGAAATTGGGGTCGGGACCTTCGGGCGGTTATTGTTGGGCGCGGCTGTGGCCGCGGCCTATTTTTGGCAGACGGAGACCCCTCGCAAAGTCTGGCCCCATTCCAAATCCGGCGGACGAACTTGGCCAGCCCCACCCCCCAAGGCTATAGCCCACCCGTTTTTTTGGAATTTTTGCGGCGGATGAACTTGGGGATGGGACCTTCGGGCACTTATTTTGGGGCGCGGCTGTGTACATGGCCTATTTTTGGCACACGAAGGCCGCTCGCAAAGTCTGGCCCCATTCCGAGTCCGGTGGACGAACATGGCCGGCCCCACCACCCAAGGCTATAGCCCGCACGTTTTTGTGTCCTTTTTCCACCGGACGAACTTGACGCCCCGGCTTTCGGGCAGTTATTTTTGGGCACGGCTATGCCTGTGGCCTATTTTTGGCACACGGAGGCCACTCGCAAAGGCTCGCCCCATTCCGAGTCCCGCGGACGAACTTAGCCAGCCCCATCCCCCAAGGCTATAGCCCACCCGTTATTTGGGCATTTTTCCGCTGGACGAACTTGGCGCCCCGGCCTTCGGGCAGTTATTTTTGGGCGCGGCTGTGCCCGCGGCCTATTTTTGGCACATGGCGGCTCCTCGTAAAGTCTCGTCCCATTCCGAGCCCGGCGGACGAACTTGGCCAGCCCCATCCCCCAAGGCTATAGCCCACCCGTTTTTTTGGCCTTTTTCCGCTGGACGAACTTGGCGCCCCGGCTTTCGGGCGGTTATTTTTAGGCTTGGCTGCGCCCGCGGCCTATTTTTGGCACACGGAGGCCACTCGCAAAGGCTCGCCCCATTCCGAGTCCCGCGGACGAACTTAGCCAGCCCCATCCCCCAAGGCTATAGCCCACCCGTTTTTGTGGCATTTTTCCGCTGGACGAACTTGGCGCCCCGGCCTTCGGGCAGTTATTTTTGGGCGCGGCTGTGCCCGCGGCCTATTTTTGGCACATGGCGGCTCCTCGTAAAGTCTCGTCCCATTCCGAGCCCGGCGGACGAACTTGGCCAGCCCCATCCCCCAAGGCTATAGCCCACCCGTTTTTTTGGCCTTTTTCCGCTGGACGAACTTGGCGCCCCGGCTTTCGGGCGGTTATTTTTAGGCTTGGCTGCGCCCGCGGCCTATTTTTGGCACACGGAGTCCGCTCGCAAAGTCTCATCCCATTCCGAGTCCGGCGGATGAACTTGGCCAGCCCCATCCCCCGAAGCTATAGCCCACCCGTTTTTGTGGCCTATTTCCGCTGGACGAACAAGGCGCCACGGCCTTCGGACAGTAATTTTTTGGTGCGGCTGTGACCGCGGCATATTTTTAGCACATGGCGGCTCCTCGCAAAGTCTCGTCCCATTCCGAGCCCGGCGGACGAACTTGGCCAGCCCCACCCCCCAAGGCTATAGCCCACCCATTTTTGTGGCCTTTTTCCGCTGGACGAACTTGGCGCGCCGGCTTTCGGGCTGTTATTTTTAGGCGTGGCTACGCCCGCGGCCTATTTTTGGCACACGGAGGCCGCTCGCAAAGTCTCGCCCCATTCCAAGTTCGGCTGACGAACTTGGCCTGCCCCACCCCCCAAGGCTATAACCCGCCCGTTTTAATGGCCTTTTTCCGCTGGACAAACTTGGTTCCGCGGCCGTCGGGCGGTTATTTTTGGGTGTGGCTGTGCCCGCAACCTACTTTTGGCACAGGGAGGTCGCTCGCAATGTCTCGTCCCATTCGAAGTCCGGCTGACGAACTTGGCCTGCCCCACCCCCCAAGGCTATAACCCGCCCGTTTTTATGGCCTTTTTCCGCTGGACGAACTTGGTTCCGCGGCCTTCGGGCGGTTATTTTTGGGTGTGGCTGTGCCCGCAACCTACTTTTGGCACACGGAGGCCGCTCGCAAAGTCTCTCCCCTTACCGAGTCCTGCTGACTCACATGTCCTGCACCACCACCCAAGGTTATAACCCGCCCGTTTTTATGGCCTTTTTCCGCTGGACGAACTAGGCGCCGCGGCGTTCGGACAGTCATTTTTCGGCGCGGCTGTGACCGCGGCATATTTTTGGGCCACGGAGGTCGCTGGTAATGTCTCGTCCCATTCCAAGTCCGGCTGACGAACTTGGCCTGCCCCACCCCCCAAGGCTATAACCCGCCCGTTTTTATGGCCTTTTTCCGCTGGACGAACTTGGTTCCGCGGCCTTCGGGCGGTTATTTTTGGGTGTGGCTGTGCCCGCAACCTAATTTTGGCACACGGAGGCCGCTCGCAAAGTCTCTCCCCATTCCGAGTCCGGCTGACGAACTTGGCCTGCACCACCCCCCAAGGCTATAGCCCACCCGTTTTTGTGGCCTTTTTCCGCTGGATTTAACTTGGTTCCGCGGCCTTCGGCGGTTATTTTTGGGTGTGGCTGTGCCCGCAACCTACTTTTGGCACACGGAGGCCGCCGCAAAGTCTCTCCCCATTCCGAGTCCGCGGATGAACTTGGCCAGATCCACTTCCAAGGCTATAGCCCACCCGTTTTGTGGCCTTTTTCCGCTGGACGAACCTGGCGCCCCGGCCTTCGGGCAGTTATTTTTGGGCGCGGCTGTGCCTAGGGCCTATTTTTAGTACACGGAGGCCGCTCGCAAAGTCTCATCCCATTCCGAGTCCGGCGGACGAACTTGGCCAGCCCCACCCCCCAAGGCTATAGCCCACCGGTTTTTGTGGCCTTTTTCCGCTGGACGAACTTGGCGCCCCGGCCTTCGGGGTGTTATTTTTGGGCGCGGCTGTGCCTAGGGCCTATTTTTAGTACACGGAGGCCGCTCGCAAAGTCTCATCCCATTCCGAGTCCGGCAGACGAACTTGGCCAGCCCCACCCCCCAAGGCTATAGCCAACCTATTTTTGTGGCCTTTTTCCGCTGGACGAACTTGGCGCCCCGGCCTTCGGGCAGTTATTTTTGGGCGCGGCTGTGTCCAGGGCATATTTTTGGCACACGGAGGCCGCGTACAAAGTCTCATCCCATTCCGAGTCTGGCGGACGAACTTTGCCAGCCCCATCCCCCAAGGCTGTAGCCCGGCCGTTTTTGTGGCCTTTTTCGGCTGGTCGAACTTGGCGCCCCGGCCTTCGGACGGTTATTTTTGGGCGCGTCTATGCCCGCAACCTAGTTTTGGCACACGGAGGCCGCTCGCAAAGTCTCGTCCCATTCTGAGTTCGGCGGATGAACTTGGCCAGCCCCACCCCCCAAGGCTATAGCCCGCCCGTCTTTATGGCCTTTTTCCGCTGGACGAACTTGGCGCCACGGCCTTTAGGCAGTTATTTTTGGGTGCAGCTGTGCCCGCGGCCTAGTTTTGGCACACGGCCGCCGCTCGCAAAGTCTCACCCCATTCCGAGTCTGGTGGACGAACATGGCCGGCCCCACCCCCCAAGGCTATAGCCCGCCCGTTTTTGTGGCCTTTTTCCGCCGGACGAACTTGGCACCCCGGCTTTCGGGCAGTTATTTTTGGGCACGGCTATGCCTGTGGCCTATTTTTGGCACAGGGAGGCCACTCGCAAAGGCTCGCCCAATTCCGAGTCCCGCGGACGAACTTGCCAGCCCCATCCCCCAAGGCTATAGCCCACCCGTTTTTGTGGCATTTTTCCGCTGGACGAACTTGGCGCCCCGGCCTTTGGGCGGTTATTTTTAGGCGTGGCTACGCCCGCGGCCTATTTTTGGCACACGGAGGCCGCTCGTAAAGTCTCATCCCATTCCGAGTCCGGCGGACGAACTTGGCCAGCCCCACCCCCCAAAGCTATAGCCCACCCGTTTTTGTGGACGATTTTCGCTGGACGAACTTGGCGCCATGCCCTTCGGACAGTCATTTTTTGGCGCGGCTGTGACCGTGGCATATTTTTGGGCCACGGAGGTCGCTCGCAATGTCTCGTCCCATTCCAAGTCCGGCTGACGAACTTGGCCTGCCCCACCCCCCAAGGCTATAGCCAGCCCGTTTTTATGGCCTTTTTCCGCTGGACGAACTTGGTTCCGCGGCCTTCAGGCGGTTATTTTTGGGTGTGGCTGTGCCCGGGACCTACTTTTGGCACACGGAGGCCGCTCACAAAGTCTCTCCCCATTCCGAGTCCGGCGGATGAACTTGGCCAGTCCCACCCCCCAAGGCTATAGCCCACCCGTTTTTGTGGCCTTTTTCCGCTCTTCGAACTTGGCGCCTCGGACTTCGGGCTGTTATTTTTTAGCGCGGCTTTGTCCGCGGCCTATTTTTAGCACACGGAGGCCGCTCGTAAAGTCTCGCCCCATTCCGAGTCCGGCGGACGAACTAGGCCAGCCCCACCCCCCAAGGCTATAGCCCACCCATTTTTGTGGCCTTTTCCCGTTGGAGGAACTTGGCGCCCCGGCCTTCGGGCAGTTATTTTTGGGTGCGGCTGTGCCCGCGGCCTATTTTTGACACACGGAGGTCGCTCGCAAAGTCTCACCCCATTCCGATTCTGGCAGACGAACTTGGCCAGCCCCACCCCCCAAGGCTATAGCCCACCCGTTTTTGTGGCCTTTTTCCGCTCTTCGAACTTGGCGCCTCGGACTTCGCGCGGTTATTTTTGCGTGCGGGTTTTCCCGCGGCCTATTTATAGTAAACGGAGGCCGCTCGCAAAGTCTCTCCCCATTCCGAGTCCGGCGGACTAACTTGGCCAGCCCCACCCCCCAAGGCTATAGCCCACCCGTTTTTGTGGCCTTTTTCCGCAGGACGAACTTGACGTCCCGACCTTCGGGCGGTTATTTTTGGGCGCGGCTTTGCCCGCAGCCTATTTTTGGTACACAGAGGCTGCTCACAAAGTCTCGCCCCATTCTTTGTCCGGCGGACGGACTAGGCCAGCCCCGCCCCCCAAGGCTATAGCCCACCCGTTTTATGGCCTTTTTCCGCTGGACGAACATGGCATCCCGGCCTTCGGGCAGTTATTTTTGGGTACGGCAGTGCCCGCAGCCTATTGTTGGAACACGGAGGTCGCTCGTAAAGTCTCGTCCCATTCCGAGTCCGGCGGACGAGCTTGGCCAGCCCCACCCCCCAAGGCTATAGCCCACCCGTTTTTGTGGCCTTTTTCCGCTGGATGAACTTGGCGCCCCGGCCTTCGGGCGGTTATTTTTGGGCGCGGCAGTGCCCACGGCCTATTTTTGGCACACGAAGGCCGTTCGCAAAGTCTCGCCCTATTCTGAGTCTGGCGGACAAACTTGGCCAGCCCCAGCCCCCAAGGCTATAGCCCACCCATTTTTGTGGCCTTTTTCCGTTGGCTGAACTTGGCGCCCCGGACATTGGGCAGTTATTTTTGGTCGCGACTATGCCCGCGGCCTATTTTTTGTACACGGAGGCCGCTTGCAAAGTCTCGACCCATTCCGAGTCCGGCGGACGAACTTGGCCAGCCCGACCCCCCAAGGCTATAGCCCACCCGTTTTATAGCCTTTTTCCGCAGAACGAACCTGCCAACCCTGCCTTCGGGCGGTTATTTTTGGGCGCGGCAGTGCCCGCGGCCTATTTTTGGCACACGAAGGCCGCTCGCAAAGTCACGCTCCATTCTGAGTTCGGCGGACGAACTTTGCCAGTTCCACCCCCCAAGGCTATAGCCCACCCGTTTTTGTGGCCTTTTTCCGCTGGACGAACTTGGCTCCCCGGCCTTCGGGCGGTTATTTTTGGGTGCGGCTGTGCCCGCACCCTATTTTTAACACAGAGGCCGCTCTCAAAGTCTCGCCCCATTCCGAGTCCGGTGGACGAACTTGGCCAGCCCCACCCCACAAGGCTATAGCCCACCCATTTTTGTGGCCTTTTTCCACTGGACGAACTAGGCGCCCCAGTATTCGGGTGGTTATTTTTGGGTGCGGCTGTGCCCGCGGTGTATTTTTGGTACACGGAGGCCGCTCGCAATGTCTCGCCCCATTCTGAGTCCGGCGGACGAACTTGGCCAGCCCCACACACCAAGGCTATAGCCCACCCGTTTTTGTGCCCTTTTTCCGCTGGACGAACTTGGCGCCCCGGCCTTCGGACGGTTATTTTTGGGCGCGGCTGTGCCCGCGGCCTATCTTTGGCAGTCGGAGGCCGCTCGCAAAGTCTCGTCCCATTCCGAGTCCGAGTCCTGCGGACGAACTTGGCTAGCCCACCCCCAAGCCTATAGCCCACCCGTTTTTGTGGCCTTTTTCCGCTGGACGAACTTGGCGCCCCGGCTTTGGGCGGTAATTTTTGGTGCGGCTGTGCCCATGGCCTATTTTTTGGCTGTCGGAGGGCGCTCGCAAAATCTCGCCCCATTCCGAGTCCGGCGAACGAACTTGGCCAACCCCACACCCCAAGGCTATAGCCCACCCGTTTGTGTGGCCTTTTTCCGCTGGACGACCTTGGCGCCCCGGCCTTCGGGCGGTTATTTATGGGCGCGGCTGTGCCCACGGCCAATTTTTGGTACACGGAGGCCGCTCGCAAAGTCTCGCACCATTCCGAGTCCGGCAGACGAACTTGGCCAGCCCCACCCCACAAGGCTATAGCCCACCCATTTTTGTGGCCGTTTTACGCTGGACGACCTTGGCGCACCGGCCTTCGGGCAGTTATTTTTGGGCGCGGCTGCACCCACGGCCTATTTTTGAGACACGGAGGCCGCTCGCAAAGTCTCGTCCCATTCCGAGTCCGGCGGACGAACTTGGCCAGCCCCACACCAGACGGCTATAGCCCACCCATTTTGTGGCCGTTTGACGCTGGATTTACTTGGCG
Organism: Citrus sp. QX-2021; assembly: GCA_030444885.1. Lineage (NCBI taxonomy): Eukaryota > Viridiplantae > Streptophyta > Magnoliopsida > Sapindales > Rutaceae > Citrus > Citrus sp. QX-2021. The sequence continues at coordinate 27,702 of JAUJEF010000474.1, read as the reverse complement.
CCCCGGCCTTCGGTCGGTTCGTTTTTGGCGCGGCTGTGCCCACCGCCTATTTTTGACACACGGAGGCCACTCGCAAAGTCTCGTCCCATTCCGAGTCTGGCGGACGAACTTGGCCAGCCCCACCCCCCAAGGCTATAGCCCACCCATTTTTGTGGGCTTTTTCCGCTGGAGAACCTGGCGTCCCGGCCTTCGGGCAGTTATTTTTGGGCGCGGCTGTGCCTTCGGCCTATTTTTAGCACACGGAGGCCGATCGCAAACTCTCGACCCATTCCGAGTCCGGCGGACGAACTTGGCCAGCCCCACCCCCCAAGGCTATAGCCCACCCGTTTTTGTGGCCTTTTTCCACTGGACGAATTTGGCGCCCCGGCCTTCGGGCTGCTATTTTTGGGCGCGGCTGTGCCCGTGGCCTATTTTTGGCACACGGAGGCCACTCGCAAAATCCCGCCCCATTCCGAGTCCGGCGGACGAACTTGGCCAACCCCACCTCCCAATGCTATAGCCCAGCCGTTTTTGTGGCCTTTGTTCGCTGGACGAACTTGGCGTCCCGGCCTTCGGGCTGTTATTTTTGGGCGCGGCTGCGCTCTCGGCCTATTTTTAGCACACGGAGGCCGATCGCAAAGACTCGTCCCATTCCGAGTCCGGCGGACGAACTTGGCCAGCCCCACCCCCCAAGGCTATAGCCCACCCGTTTTTGTGGCATTTTTCCACTGGACGAATTTGGCTCCCCGGCCTTCGGGCTGCTATTTTTGGGCGCGGCTGTGCCCGTGGCCTATGTTTGGCACACGGAGGCCACTCGCAAAATCTCGCCCCATTCCGAGTCCGGCGGACGAACTTGGCCAACCCCACCTCCCAATGCTATAGCCCACCCGTTTGTGTGGCCATTTTCCGCTGGACGACCTTGGCGGCCCGGCCTTGGCGAAAGATTTATGGGCGCGGCTGCGCCATGCGCCAATTTTTGGTACACGGAGGCCGCTCGCAAAGTCTCGCCCCATTCCGAGTCCGGCAGACGAACTTGGCCAGCACCACCCCACAAGGCTATAGCCCACCCATTTTTGTGGCCGTTTTACGCTGGACGACCATGGCGCACCGGCCTTCGGGCAGTTATTTTTGGGCGCGGCTGTGCCCACGGCCTATTTTTGAGACACAGAGGCCGCTCGCAAAGTCTCGCCCCATTCCGAGTCCGGCAGACGAACTTGGCTAGCCCCACCCCACAAGGCTACAGCCCACCCATTTTTGTGGCCGTTTTACGCTGGACGAACTTGGCGCCCCGGCCTTCGGTCGGTTCTTTTTTGGCGCGGCTGTGGCCACGGCCTATTTTTGACACACGGAGGCCACTCGCAAATTCTCGCCCCATTCCGAGTCCGGCGGACGAACTTGGCCAGCCCCACCCCCGAAGGCTATAGCCCACCCGTTTTTGTGGGCTTTTTCCGCTGGGTGAACTTGGCGTCCCAGCCTTCGGGCAGTTATTTTTGGGCGCGGCTGTGCCCTCGGCCTATTTTTAGTACACGGAGGCCGCTCGCAAAGTCTCGCGCCATTCCGAGTCCGGCGGACGAAGTGGGCCAGCCCCACTCCCCTAGGCTATAGCCTACCCGTTTTTTGGCCATTTTTCCGCTGGACGAACTACGCGCCCCGGCCTTCGGGCTGTTATTTTTGGGCGTGGCTGTGCCCACGGCCTATTTTTGGTACGCGGACGCCGCTTGCAAAGTCTCACCCCATTCCGATTCCGGTGGACGAAGTTGGCCAGCCCCTCCCCCCAAGGCTATAGCCCACCCGTTTTTTGGCCATTTTTCCAGTGGACGAACTTGGCGCCCCGGCCTTCGGGCGGTTATTTTTGGGCGCGGTTGTGTCCGCGTCCTATTTTTGGCACGCGGAGGCCGCTCGTAAAGGCTTGCCCCATTCTGAGTCCGGCGGACGAAGTTGGCCAGCCCCTCCCCCCAAGGCTATAGCCCACCCGTTTTTTGGCCATTTTTCCGCTGGGGGGTTTGGGCGCGCCGACCTTCGGGCGGTTATTTTTGGGCGCGGCTGTGCCCGCAGCCTATTTTTGGCACGCAGAGGCCGCTCAAAAAGTCTCACCCCATTCCGAGTCCGGCGGACGAAGTTGCCCAGCCCCTCCCCCCAAGGCTATAGCCCACCCGCTTTTTGGCCATTTTTCCGCTGGGGGGTTGGGGCGCGCCACTTCGGGGTTATTTTTGGGTGCGGCTGTGCCCGCGGCCTATTTTTGGCACGCAGAGGCCGCTCGCAAAGTCTCGCCCCATTCCGAGTCCGGCGGACGAAGTTGGCGAACCCCTCCCCCAAAGGCTATAGCCCACCCGTTTTTTGGCCATTTTTCCGCTGGGGGGTTGGGGCGCGCCCGACCTTCGGGCCGTTATTTTTGGGCGCGGCTGTGCCCCCGCCAATTTTTGGCACGCGGAGGCCGCTCGCAAAGTCTCGCCCCATTCCGACTCCGCGCGGACGAGTTGGCCAGCCCCTCCCCCAAGGCTATAGCCCACCGCCTTTTTTGGCCATTTTTCCGCTGGGGGTTTGGGCGCGCCGACCTTCGGGGTTTTTTTCGGTGCGGCTGTGTCCACGGCCAATTTTTGGTATGCGAAGGCCGCTCGCAAAGTCTCACCCCATTCCGAGTCCGGCGGACGAAGTTGGTAGCCCCTCCCCCCAAGGCTATAGCCCACCCGTTTTTTGGCCATTTTTCCGCTGGGGGGTTTGGGCGCGCCGACCTTCGGGGAGTTATTTTTGGGCGTGGCTGTGTCCGCGGCCAATTTTTGGTACGCGGAGGCCGCTCGCAAAGTCTCGTCCCATTCCGAGTCCGGCGGACGAAATTGGCCAGCCACTACCCCCAAGGCTATAGCCCACCCGTTTTTTGGCCATTTTTCCGCGGGACCAACTTGGCGCCCCGGCCTTCGGGCGGTTATTTTTGGCCGTGGCTGTGCCCGCGGACTAATTTTGGCACGCGGAAGCCGCTCGCAAAGTCTCGCCCCATTCCGAGTCCGGCGGACGAAGTTGGCCAGCCCCTCCCCCCAAGGCTATAGCCCACCCGTTTTTTGGCCATTTTTCCGCTGGGGGGTTTGGGCGCGCCGACCTTCGGGGGTTTATTTTTTGGTACGGCTGTGCCCGCGGCCTATTTTTGGCGCGCGGAGGCCGCTCGCAAAGTATCGCCCCATTCCGAGTCCGGCGGACGAAGTTGGCCAGCCCCTCCCCCCAAGGCTATAGCCCACCCGTTTTTTGGCCATTTTTCCGCTGGGGGGTTGGGACGCGCCGACCTTCGGGGGGTTATTTTTGGGCGCGGCTGTGCCCGCGGCTTATTTTTGGCACACAGAGGCCGCTCGCAAAGTCTCACCCCATTCCGAATCCGGCGGACGAAGTTGGCGAGCCACTCCCCCAAAGGCTATAGCCCACCCGTTTTTTGGCCATTTTTCCGCTGGGGGGTTGGGGCGCACCAACCTTCGGGGGGTTATTTTTGGGCGCGGCTGTGCCCGCGGCTTATTTTTGGCACGCAGAGGCCGCTCGCAAAGTCTCGCCCCATTCCGAGTCCGGCGGACGAAGTTGGCGAACCCCTCCCCCAAAGGCTATAGCCCACCCTTTTTTTGGCCATTTTTCCGCTGGGGGGTTTGGGCGCGCCGACCTTCGGGCGGTTATTTTTGGCCGTGGCTGTGCCCGCGGACTATTTTTGGCACGCGGAGGCCGCTCGCAAAGTCTCGCCCCATTCCGAGTCCGGCGGACAAAGTTGGCAGCCCCTCCCCCCAAGGCTATAGCCCACCCGTTTTTTGGCCATTTTTCCGCTGGGGGGTTTGGGCGCGCCGACCATCGGGGGGTTATTTTTTAGCGCGGCTGTGTCCGCGGCCAATTTTTGGTACGCTGAGGCCACTCGCAAAGTCTCGCCCCATTCCGAGTCCGGCGGACGAAGTTGGCCAGCCCCTCCCCCCAAGGCTATAGCCCACCCGTTTTTTGGCCATTTTTCCGCTGGGGGGTTTGGGCGCGCCGACCTTCGGGGGTTTATTTTTTGGTACGGCTTTGCCCGCGGCCTATTTTTGGCGCGCGGAGGCCGCTCGCAAAGTATCGCCCCATTCCGAGTCCGGCGGACGAAGTTGGCCAGCCCCTCCCCCCAAGGCTATAGCCCACCCGTTTTTTGGCCATTTTTCCGCTGGGGGGTTGGGACGCGCCGACCTTCGGGGGGTTATTTTTGGGCGCGGCTGTGCCCGCGGCTTATTTTTGGCACACAGAGGCCGCTCGCAAAGTCTCACCCCATTCCGAATCCGGCGGACGAAGTTGGCGAGCCACTCCCCCAAAGGCTATAGCCCACCCGTTTTTTGGCCATTTTTCCGCTGGGGGGTTGGGACGCACCAACCTTCGGGGGGTTATTTTTGGGCGCGGCTGTGCCCGCGGCTTATTTTTGGCACGCAGAGGCCGCTCGCAAAGTCTCGCCCCATTCCGAGTCCGGCGGACGGCTTGGCGAACCCTCCCCAAAGGCTATAGCCCACCCTTTTTTTGGCCATTTTTCCGCTGGGGGGTTTGGGCGCGCCGACCTTCGGGCGGTTATTTTTGGCCGTGGCTGGCCCGCGGACTATTTTTGGCACGCGGAGGCCGCTCGCAAAGTCTCGCCCCATTCCGAGTCCGGCGGACAAAGTTGGCAGCCCCTCCCCCCAAGGCTATAGCCCACCCGTTTTTTGGCCATTTTTCCGCTGGGGGGTTTGGGCGCGCCGACCATCGGGGGGTTATTTTTGAGCGCGGCTGTGTCCGCGGCCAATTTTTGGTACGCTGAGGCCACTCGCAAAGTCTCGCCCCATTCCGAGTCCGGCGGACGAAGTTGGCCAGCCCCTCCCCCCAAGGCTATAGCCCACCCGTTTTTTGGCCATTTTTCCGCTGGACGAACTTGGCGCCCCGGCCTTCGGGCGGTTATTTTTGGGTACGGTTGTGCCCGCGGCCTATTTTGGGCATACGGAGGCCGCTCGCAAAGTCTCGCCCCATTCAGAGTCCGGCGGACGAAGTTGGCCAGCCCCACCCCCCAACGCTATAGCCCACCCGTTTTTGTGGCCTTTTTCCGCTGGACGAACTTTGCGCCCCGGCCTTCGGGTGGTTATTTTTGGACGCGGCTGTGCCCGGGGCCTATTTTTGGCACGCGGAGGCCGCTTGCAAAGTCTCGCGCCATTCCGAGTCCAGCGGACGAAGTTGGCCAGCCCCACCCCCCAACGCTATAGCCCACCCGTTTTTGTGGCCTTTTTCCGCTGGACGAACTTTGCGCCCCGGCCTTCGGGCGGTTATTTTTGGGCGCGGCTGTGCCCGGGGCCTATATTTGGCACACGGAGGCCGATCGCAAAGTCTCGCGCCATTCCGAGTCCGGCGGACGAAGTTGGCAAGCCCCACCCGCCAAGGCTATAACCCACCCGTTTTTTGGCCATTTTTCCGCTGGTCGAACTTGGCGCCCCGGCCTTGGGGCGGTTATTTTTGGGCGCGGCTGTGCCCGGGGCCTATTTTTTGCACACGGAGGCCGATCGCAATGTCTCGTGCCATTCCGAGTCCGGCGGACGAAGTTCGCCAGCCCCACCCCCCAAGGCTATAGCCCACCCATTTTTGTGGCCTTTTTCCGCTCGACGAACTTGGCGCCCCGGCCTTCGGGCACGGCTGTGCCCGGGGCCTATTTTTGGCATACGGAGGCCGCTCGCAAAGTCTCGCGCCATTTTGAGTCCGGCGGACGAAGTCGGCCAGCCCCACCCCCCAAGGCTATAGCCCACCCGTTTTTGTAGCCTTTTTCCGCTGGACGAACTTGGCACCCCGGCCTTCGGGAGGTTATTTTTGGGCGCGGCTGTGCCCGGGGCCTATTTTTGGCACACGGAGGCTGCTCGCAAAGTCTCGCGCCATTCCGAGTCCCGCGGACGAAGTTGGCCCGCCCCACCCCCCAAGGCTATAGCCCACCCGTTTTTGTGGCCTTTTTCCGCTGGACGAACTTGGCGCCCCAGCCTTCGGGAGGTTATTTTTGGGCGCGGCTGTGCCCGGGGCCTATTTTCGGCACACGGAGGCCACTCGCAAAGTCTCGCGCCATTCCGAGTCCGGCGGACGAAGGTGGCCAGCCCCACCCCCCAAGGCTATAGCCCACCCGTTTTTGTAGCCTTTTTCCGCTGGACGAACTTGGCGCCCCGGCCTTCGGGCCGTTATTTTTGGGCACGGCTGTGCCCGGGAACTATTTTTGGCATACGGAGGACGCTCGCAAAGTCTCGCGCCATTTTGAGTGCGGCGGACGAAGTGGGCCAGCCCCACCCCCCAAGGCTATAGCCCACCCGTTTTTGTGGCCTTTTTCCGCTGGACGAACATGGCACCCTGGCCTTCGAGCGGTTAGTTTTGGGCGCAACTGTGCCCGGGGCCTATTTTTGGCACACGTAGGCCGCTCGGAAAGTCTCGCGCCATTCCGAGTCCGGCGGACGAAGTTGGCCAGCCCCATCCCCCAAGGCTATAGCCCACCCGTTTTTGTGGCCTTTTTCCGCTTGACGAACTTGGTGCCCCGGCCTTTGGGCTGTCATTTTTGGGCGTGGCTGTGCCCAAGGCCTAGTTTTGGCACTTGGAGGCCGCTCGCAAAGTCTCGTGACATTCCAAGTCCGGCGGACGAAGTTGGCCAGCCCCACCCCCCAAGGCTATAGCCCATCCGTTTTTGTGGCCTTTTTCCGCTGGACGAACTTGGCGCCCCGGCCTTCGGGCGGTTGTTTTTTAGAGCGGCTACGCCCGGGGCCTATTTTTGGCACACGGAGGCCGCTCGCAAAGTCTCGCACCATTCCGAGTCCGGCGGACGAAGTTGGCCAGCACCACCCCCCTAGGCTATAGCCCACCCGTTTTTGTGGCCTTTTTCCGCTGGACGAACTTGGCGCCCCGGCCTTCGGGCGGTTGTTTTCGGGCGCGGCTGTGCCCGGGGCCTATTTTTGTCACACGGAGGCCGCTCGCAAAGTCTCGCACCATTCCGAGTCCGGCGGACGAAGTTGGCCAGCACCACCCCCAAGGCTATAGCCCACCCGTTTTTGTGGCCTTTTTCCGCTCGACGAACTTGGCGCCCCGGCCTTCGGGCACGGCTGTGCCCGGGGCCTATTTTTGGCATACGGAGGCCGCTCGCAAAGTCTCACGCCATTTTGAGTCCGGCGGACGAAGTCGGCCAGCCCAACCCCCCAAGGCTATAGCCCACCCGTTTTTGTAGCCTTTTTCCGCTGGACGAACTTGGCACCCCGGCCTTCGGGAGGTTATTTTTGGGCGCGGCTGTGCCCGGGGCCTATTTTTGGCACACGGAGGCCGCTCGCAAAGTCTCGCGCCATTCCGAGTCCGGCGGACGAAGTTGGCCAGCCCCACCCCCCAAGGCTATAGCCCACCCGTTTTTGTGGCCTTTTTCCGCTGGACGAACTTGGCGCCCCGGCCTTCGGGCGGTTGTTTTCGGGCGCGGCTGTGCCCGGGGCCTATTTTTGTCACACGGAGGCCGCTCGCAAAGTCTCGCGCCATTCCGAGTCCGGCGGACGAAGTTGGCCAGCCCCACCCCCCAAGGCTATAGCCCAACCGTTTTTGTGGCCTTTTTCCGCTGGACGAACTTGGCGCCCCGGCCTTCGGGAGGTTATTTTTAGGCACGGCTGTGCCCGGGGCCTATTTTTGGCACACGGTGGCCGCTCGTAAAGTCTCGCGCCATTCCGAGTCCGGCGGACGAAGTTGGCCAGCCCCACCCCCCAAGGCTATAGCCCACCCGGTTTTGTAGCCTTTTTCAGCTGGACGAACTTGGCGCCCCGACCTTCGGGCGGTTGTTTTTGAGAGCGGCTGTTCCCGGGGCCTATTTTTGCCACACGGAGGCTGCTCGCAAAGTCTCGCACCATTCCGAGTCCGGCGGACGAAGTGGGCCAGCACCACCCCCCAAGGCTATAGCCCACCCGTTTTTGTGGCCATTTTACGCTGGACGAACTTGGCGCACCAACCTTCGGGCGGTTATTTTTTGGCGCGGCTGTACCCGGGGCCTATTTTTGGCACACGGAGGCTGCTCCCAAAGTCTCGCGCCATTCCGAGTCCGGCGGACGAAGTGGGCCGGCCCCAACCCCCAAGGCTATAGCCCACCCGTTTTTGTGGCCTTTTTCCACTGGACGAACTTGGCGCCCCGGCCTTCGGGCCGTTGTTTTTGGGCACGGCTGTGCCCGGGGCCTATTTTTGGCATACGGAGGCCGCTCGTAAAGTCTCGCGCCATTCTGAGTCCGGCGGACGAAGTTGGCCAGCCCCACCCCCCAAGGCTATAGCCCACCCGTTTTTGTAGCCTTTTTCCGCTGGACGAACTTGGCGCCCCGGCCTTTGGGAGGTTATTTTTGGGCGCGGCTTTGCCCGGGGCCTATTTTTGTCACACGGAGGCCGCTCGTAAAGTCTCGCGCCATTCCGAGTCCGGCGGACGAAGTGGGCCAGCCCCACCCCCCAAGGCTATAGCCCACCCGTTTTTGTGGCCTTTTTCCGCTGGACGAACTTGGCGCCCCAGCCTTCGGGAGGTTATTTTTGGGCGCGGCTGTGCCCGGGGCCTATTTTCGGCACATGGAGGCCGCTCGCAAAGTCTCGCGCCATTCCGAGTCCGGCGGACGAAGTTGGCCAGCCCCACCCCCCAAGGCTATAGCCCACCCGTTTTTGTAGCCTTTTTCCGCTGGACGAACTTGGCGCCCCGGCCTTTGGGCCGTTATTTTTGGGCACGGCTGTGCCCGGGGATTATTTTTGGCATACGGAGGCCGCTCGCAAAGTCTCGCGCCATTCCGAGTCCGGCGGACGAAGTCGGCCAGCCCCACCCCCCAAGGCTATAGCCCACCCGTTTTTGTGGCCTTTTTCCGCTGGACGAACTTGGCGCCCCGGCCTTCGGTCGGTTATTTTTGGGTACGGCTGTGCCCGGGGCCTATTTTTGGCACACGGAGGCCGCTCGCAGAGTCTCGCGCCATTCCGAGTCCGGCGGACGAAGTGGGCCAGCCCCACCCCCCAAGGCTATAGTCCACCCGTTTTTGTGGCCTTTTTCCGCTGGACGAACTTGGCGCCCCGGCCTTCGGGCGGTTATTTTTGGGCGCGGCAGTTCCCGGGGCCTATTTTTGGTACACAGAGGCCGCTCGCAAAGTCTCGCGCCATTCCGAGTCCGGCGGACGAAGTTTGCCAGCCCCACCCCCCAAGGCTATAGCCCACCCGTTTTTGTGGCCTTTTTCCGCTGGACGAACTTGGCGCCCCGGCTGTCGGGCGGTTATTTTTGGGCGCGGCTGTGCCTGCGGCCTATTTTTGGCACACGGAGGCCGCTCGCAAAGTCTCGCGCCATTCCGAGTCCGGCGGACGAAGTTGGCCACCCCCACCCCCCAAGGCTGGGGGGTGGGGCCTATTTTTGGCACACGGAGGCCGCTCGCAGAGTCTCGCGCCATTCCGAGTCCGGCAGACGAAGTTGGCCAGCCCCACCCCCCAAGGCTATAGTCCACCCGTTTTTGTGGCCTTTTTCCGCTGGACGAACTTGGCGCCCCGGCCTTCGGGCGGTTATTTTTGGGCGCGGCAGTTCCCGGGGCCTATTTTTGGTACACAGAGGCCGCTCGCAAAGTCTCGCGCCATTCCGAGTCCGGCGGACGAAGTTTGCCAGCCCCACCCCCCAAGGCTATAGCCCACCCGTTTTTGTGGCCTTTTTCCGCTGGACGAACTTGGCGCCCCAGCCTTCGGGAGGTTATTTTTGGGCGCGGCTGTGCCCGGGGCCTATTTTCGGCACACGGAGGCCACTCGCAAAGTCTCGCGCCATTCCGAGTCCGGCGGACGAAGTTGGCCAGCCCCACCCCCCAAGGCTATAGCCCACCCGTTTTTGTAGCCTTTTTCCGCTGGACGAACTTGGCGCCCCGGCCTTCGGGCCGTTATTTTTGGGCACGGCTGTGCCCGGGAACTATTTTTGGCACACGGAGGCCGCTCGCAAAGTCTCGCCCCATTCCGAGTCCGGCGGACGAAGTGGGCCAGCCCCTCCCCCAAGGCTATAGCCCACCCGTTTTTTGGCCATTTTTCCACTGGACGAACTTGGCGCCCCAGCCTTCGGGCAGTTATTTTGGGGCGCGGCTGTGCCCACGGCCTATTTTTGGCACTTGGAGGCCGCTCGCAAACTCTCGCCCCATTCCGAGTCCGGCGGACGAAGTTTGCCAGCCCCACCCCCCAAGGCTATAGCCCACCCGTTGTTGTGGCCATTTTCCGCTGGACGAACTTGGCGCCCCGGCCTTCGGGCAGGTATTTTTGGGTGCGGCTGTGCCCGCGGCCGATTTTTGGCACGCGGAGGCCGCTCGCAAAGTCTCGCCCCATTCCGAGTCCGGCGGACGAAGTTTGCCAGCCCCACCCCCCAAGGCTATAGCCCACCCGTTGTTGTGGCCATTTTCCGCGGGACGAACATGGGGCCCCCGCCTTCGGGGGGTTATTTTGGGCGCGGCTGTGCCCGCGGCCGATTTTTGGCACGCTGGAGGACGCTCGCAAAGTCTCGCTCCATTCCGAGTCCGCGGACGAAGTTGGGCAGCCCTCCCCCAAGGCTTTAGCCCACCTGTTTTTGGCCATTTTTCCGCAGGGGCGAACTTGGCGCCCCGGCCTTCGGGCGGTTATTTTTGGGCGCGGCTGTGCCCGCGGCCGATTTTTGGCACGCGGAGGCCGCTCGCAAAGTCTCGCCCCATTCCGAGTCCGGCAGACGAAGTTGGCCAGCCCCTCCCCCCAAGGCTATAGCCCACCCGTTTTTTGGCCATTTTTCCGCTGGACGAACTTGGCGCCCCAGCCTTCGGGCAGTTATTTTGGGACGCGGCTGTGCCCGCGGCCTATTTTTGACACGCGGAGGCCGCTCGCAAAGTCTCGCCCCATTCCGAGTCCGGCGGACGACGTTGGCCAGCCCCTCCCCCCATGGCTATAGATCACCCGTTTTTTGGCCATTTTTCCGCTGACGAACTTGTCGCCCCGGCCTTCGGGCGGGTATTTTTGGGCGCGACTGTGCCCGCGGCCTATTTTTGGCACACGGAGGCGCCTCGCAAAGTCTCACGCCATTCCGAGTCCGGCGGACGAAGTGGGCCGGCCCCTCCCCCCAAGGCTATAGCCCACCCGTTTTTTGGCCATTTTTCCGCTGGACGAACTTGGCGCCACGGCCTTCGGGTGGTTATTTTTGGGTGCGGCTGTGTCCGCGGCCGATTTTTGGCAGGCGGAGACCGCTCGCAAACTCTCGCCCCATTCCGAGTCCGGCGGACGAAGTTTGCCAGCCCCACCCCCCAAGGCTATAGCCCACCCGTTGTTGGGCCCATTTTCCGCTGGACGAACTTGGCGCCCCGGCCTTCGGGCAGGTATTTTTGGGCGCGGCTGTGCCCGCGGCCTATTTTTGGTACGCGAAGGCCGCTCGCAAAATCTCGCCCCATTCCGAGTCCGGCGGACGAAGTTGGCCAGCCCCTCCCCCCAAGGCTATAGCCCACCCATTTTTTGGCCATTTTTCCGCGGGACGAACTTGGCGCCCCGGCCTTCGGGCGGGTATTTTTGGGCGCGGCTGTGGCCGCGGCCTATTTTTGGCACATGGAGGCGCCTCGCAAAGTCTCGCCCCATTCTGAGTCCGGCGGACGAAGTTTGCCAGCCCCGCCCCCCAAGGCTATAGCCCACCCGTTTTTTGGCCATTTTTCCGCTGGATGAACTTGGCGCCCTGGCCTTCGGGCGGTTATTTTTGGGTTCGGCTGTGCCTGCGGCCTATTTGTGGCACGTGGAGGCCGCTCACAAAGTCTCGCCCCATTCCGAGTCCGGCAGACGAAGTTGGCCAGCCCCTCCCCCCAAGGCTATAGCCCACCCGTTTTTTGGCCATTTTTCCGCTGGACGAACTTGGCGCCCCAGCCTTCGGGCAGTTATTTTGGGGCGCGGCTGTGCCCGCGGCCTATTTTTGACACGCGGAGGCCGCTCGCAAAGTCTCACCCCATTCCGAGTCCGGCGGACGACGTTGGCCAGCCCCTCCCCCCAAGGCTTTAGCCCACCTGTTTTTTGGCCATTTTTCCGCAGGACGAACTTGGCGCCCCGGCCTTCGGGCAGTTATTTTTGGGCGCGGCTGTGCCCGCGGCCGATTTTTTGCACGCGGAGGCCGCTCACAAAGTCTCGCCCCATTCCGAGTCCGGCGGACGAAGTTTGCCAGCCCCACCCCCCAAGGCTATAGCCCACCCGTTGTTGTGGCCATTTTCCGCTGGACGAACTTGACGCCCCGACCTTCGGGCAGGTATTTTTGGGCGCGGCTGTGCCCGCGGCCGATTTTTGGCACGCGGAGGCCGCTCGCAAAGTCTCGCCCCATTCCGAGTCCGGCGGACGAAGTTTGCCAGCCCCACCCCCCAAGGCTATAGCCCACCCGTTGTTGTGGCCATTTTCCGCAGGACGAACTTGGCGCCCCGGCCTTCGGGCGGTTATTTTTGCGCGCGGCTGTGCCCACGGCCGATTTTTGGCATGCGGAGGCCGCTCGCAAAGTCTCGCCCCATTCCGAGTCCGGCGGACTAAGTTTGCCAGCCCCACCCCCCAAGGCTATAGCCCACCCGTTGTTGTGGCCATTTTCCGCTGGACGAACTTGGCGCCCCGGCCTTCGGGCAGGTATTTTTGGGCGCGGCTGTGCCCGCGGCCGATTTTTGGCACGCGCAGGCCGCTCGCAAAGTCTCGCCCCATTCCGAGTCCGGCGGACGAAGTTTGCCAGCCCCACCCCCCAAGGCTATAGCCCACCCGTTGTTGTGGCGCCATTTTCCGCTGGACGATCTTGGCGCCCCGGCCTTCGGGTGGTTATTTTTGGGCGCGGCTGTGCCCGCGGCCGATTTTTGGCACGCGGAGGACGCTCGCAAAGTCTCGCTCCATTCCGAGTCCGGCGGACGAAGTTTGCCAGCCCCTCCCCCCAAGGCTATAGCCCACCCGTTTTTTGGTCATTTTTCCGCTGGACGAACTTAGCGCCCCGGCCTTCGGGCAGTTATTTTTGGCCGCGGCTGTCCCCGTGGCCTATTTTTTGCACGCGGAGGCCGCTCGCAAAGTCTCGCCCCATTCCAAGTCCGGCGGACGAAGTTGGCCAGCCCCTCCCCCCAAGGCTACAGCCCACCCGTTTTTTGGCCATTTTTCCGCTGGACGAACTTGGCGCCCCGGCCTTCGGGCGGTTATTTTTGGGCGCCGCTGTGCCCGCGGCCTATTTTTGGCATGCGGACGCCGTTCGCAAAGTCTCGCCCCATTCCGAGTCAGGCGGACGAAGTTGGCCAGCCCCTCACCCCAAGGCTATAGCCCACCCGTTTTTTGGTCATTTTTCCGCTGGACGAACTTAGCGCCCCGGCCTTCGGGCGGTTATTTTTGGGTGCGGCTGTGCCCGCGGCCTATTTTTAGCCCGTGGAGGCTGCTCGCAAAGTCTCGTCCCATTCTGAGTCCGGCGGACGAAGTTGGCCATCCCCTCCCCCCAAGGCTATAGCCCACCCGTTTTTTGGCCATTTTTCCGCTGGACGAACTTGGCGCCCCAGACTTCGGGCAGTTATTTTTTGCCGCGGCTGTCCCCGTGGCCTATTTTTTGCATGCGGAGGCCGCTCGCAAAGTCTCGCCCCATTCTGAGTCCGGCGGACGAAGTTGGCCAGCCCCTCCCCCCAAGGCTACAGCCCACCCGTTTTTTGGCCATTTTTCCGCTGGGGGGTTTGGGCGCGCCGACCTTCGGGCGTTTATTTTTGGACGCGGCTGTGCCCGCGGGATATTTTTGGCACGCGGAGGCCGTTCGCAAAGTCTCGCCCCATTCCGAGTCCGGCGGACGAAGTTGGCCAGCCCCTCCCCCCAAGGCTATAGCCCACCCGTTTTTTGGTCATTTTTCCGCTGGACGAACATGGCGCCCTGGCCTTCGGGCGGTTATTTTTGGGCGCGACTGTGCCCGCGGCCTATTTTTTTGCACGCGGAGGCCGTTCACAAAGTCTCGCCCCATTCCGAGTCCGGCGGACGAAGTTGGCCAGCCCCTCCCCCCAAGGCTATAGGCCACCCGTTTTTTGGTCATTGTTCCACCGGACGAACTTGGCGTCCCGGCCTTCGGGCGGTTATTTTTGGGCGCGGCTGTGTCCGCGGCCTATTTTTGGCCCGCGGAGGCAGCTCGCAAAGTCTCGTCCCATTCCGAGTCCGGCGGACGGAGGTTGCCAGACCCTCCCCCGAAGGCTAAAGCCAACCCGTTTGGTGGTCGTTTTTCCGCTGGACGAACGTGGCGCCCGGCCTTTGGGCAGTTATTTTTGGGCGCGGCTGTCCCATGGCCTATTTTTGCCCGCGGAGGCAGCTCGCAAAGTCTCGTCCCATTCCGAGTCCGCGGACGGGTTGGGCAGCCCCTCCCCCCAAGGCTATAGCCCACCCGTTTTTTGGTCATTTTTCCGCTGGACGAACTTGGCGCCCCAGCCTTCGGGCGGTTATTTTTGGGGGCGGCTGTGCCCGCGGCCTATTTTTGGCACGCGGAGGCCACTCACAAAGTCTCGCCCCATTCCGAGTCCGGCGGACGAAGTTGGCCAGCCCCTCCCCCCAAGGCTATAGCCCACCCGTTTGTTGGCCATTTTTCTGCTGGACGAACTTGGCGCCCCTGCCTTCGGGGGGTTATTTTTTGGCGCGGCTGTGCCCGCGGCCTATTTTTGGCACGCGGTGGCCGCTCGCAAAGTCTCGTCCCATTCCGAGTCCGGCGGACGATGTTGGCAAGCCCCTCCCCCCAAGGCTATAGCCCACCCGATTGTTGGCCATTTTTCCGCTTGGGGGTTTGGACGCGCCGACTTTCGGGTGGTTATTTTTGGGCGCGGCCGTGCCCGTGGCCTATTTTTGGCACGCGGTGGCCACTCGCAAAGCCTCAGCCCATTCCGAGTCCGGCGGACGGCCGCCAGCCCTCCCCCAAGGCTATAGCCCACTCGTTTTTTGGCCATTTTTCCGCTGGACGAACGTGGCGCCCCGTCCTTCGGCCGGTCATTTTTGGGCGCGGCTTTGCCCGTAGCCTATTTTTGGCACGCAGAGGCCGTTCGCAAAGTCTCGCCCCATTCCGAGTCCGGCGGACGAAGTCGGCCAGCCTCTCCCCCCAAGGCTATCGCCCACCCGTTTGTTGGCCATTTTTCCGCTGGGGTGTTTGGGCGGGCCCACCTTCGGGCGGTTATTTTTGGGCGCGGCTGTGCCCGTGGCCTATTCTTGGCACGGGGAGTCCGCTCGCAAAGTCTTGCCCCATTCCGAGTCCGGCGGACAAAGTTGGCCAGCCCCTCCGCCCAAGGCTATAGCCCACCCGTTTTTTGGACATTTTTCCGTTGGACAAACTTGGCACCCCGGCCTTCGGGTGGTTATTTTTGGGCGCGGCTGTGCCAGCGGCCTATTTTTGGCACGTGGAGGCCGCTCGCAAAGTCTCACCCCATTCCGAGTCCGGCGGACGATGTTGGCCAGCCCCTCCCCCCAAGGCTATAGCCCACCCGTTTTTTGGCCATTTTTCCGCTGGACGAACTTGTTGCCCCGGCCTTCGGGCGGTTATTTTTGGGTACGGCTGTGTCCGTGGCCTATTTTGGGCACGCGGAGGCCGCTCACAAAGTCTCACTCCATTCCGAGTCCGGCGGACGAAGTTGGCCATCCCCTCCCCCCAAGGCTATAGCCCACCCGTTTTTTGGCCATTTTCCCGCTGGGGGGTTTTGGCGCGCCGACCTTCGGGGGGTTATTTTTGGGCGCGGCTGTGCCCACCGCGTATTTTCGGCACGCGGAGGCCGCTCGCAAAGTCTCACCCCATTCCGATTCCGGCGGACGAAGTTGGACAGCCCCTCCCCCCAAGGCTATAGCCCACCCATTTCTTGGCCATTTTTCCGCTGGGGGGTTTAGGCGCGCCGACCTTTGGGGGGTTATTTTTGGCACGCGGAGGCCGCTTGCAAAGTCTCGCCCCATTCCGAGTCCGGCGGACGATGTTGGGCAGCCCCTCCCCCCAAGGCTATAGCCCACCCGTTTTTTGGCCATTTTTCCGCTGGACGAACTTGTTGCCCCGGCCTTCGGGCAGTTATTTTTGGGTACGGCTGTGACCGTGGCCTATTTTGGGCACGCGGAGTCCGCTCACAAAGTCTCACTCCATTCCGAGTCCGGCGGACGAAGTGGGCCAGCCCCTCCCCCCAAGGCTATAGCCCACCCGTTTTTTGTCCATTTTCCCGCTGGGGGGTTTGGGCGCACCGACCTTCGGGGGGTTATTTTTGGGTGCGGCTGTGCCCACCGTGTATTTTTGGCACGCGGAACCCGCTCGCAAAGTCTCGCCCCATTCCGAGTCCGGCGGACGAAGTGGGCCAGCCCCTCCCCCCAAGGCTATAGCCCACCCGTTTTTTGGCCATTTTTCCGCTGGACGAACTTGGCGCCCCGGCTTTCGAGCGGTTATTTTTGGGCGTGGCTGCGCCTGCTGCCTAATTTTGGCACACGGAGGCCGCTCGCAAAGTCTCACCCCATTACGGGTCCGGCGGACGAAGTTGGCCAGCCCCTCCCCCCAAGGCTATAGCCCACCCGTTTTTTGGCCATTTTTCCGCTGGACGAACTTGGCGCCCCGGCCTTCGGGAGGTTATTTTTGGGTTCGGCAGTGCCCGCGGCCTATTTTTCGCACGCGGAGGCCACTCGCAAAGTCTCGCCCCATTCCGAGTCCGGCGGACGAAGTTGGCCAGCCCCTCCCCCCAAGGCTATAGCCCACCCGTTTTTTGTCATTTTTCCGCTGGACGAACTTCGGGCGGTTATTTTTGGGCGCGGCTGTGCCCGCGGCCTATTTTTGGTACGCGAAGGCCACTCGCAAAGTCTCGCCCCATTCCGAGTCCGGCGGACGAAGTGGGCCAGCCCCTCCCCCCAAGGCTATAGCCCACCCGTTTTTTGTCATTTTTCCGCTGGACGAACTTCGGGCGGTTATTTTTGGGCGCGGCTGTGTCCGCGGCCTATTTTTAGCACGCGGAGGCTGCTCATAAAGTCTTACCCCATTCCGAGTCCGGCGGACGAAGTTGGCCAGCCCCTCCCCCCAAGGCTATAGCCCACCCGTTTTTTGTCATTTTTCCGCTGGACGAACTTCGGGCGGTTATTTTTGGGCGCGGCTGTGCCCGCGGCCTATTTTTAGCACGCGGAGGCCGCTCATAAAGTCTTACCCCATTCCGAGTCCGGCGGACGAAGTTGGCCAGCCCCTCCCCCCAAGGCTATAGCCCACCCGTTTTTTGGCCATTTTTCCGTTGGACGAACTTGGCGCCCCTGCCTTCGGGCGGTTATTTTTTGGCGCAGCTGTGCCAGCGGCCTATTTTTGGCACGTGGAGGCCGATCGCAAAGTCTCCCTCCATTCCGAGTCCGGCGGACGAAGTTGGCCAGCCCCTACCCCAATGCTATAGCCCTCCCGTTTATTGGCCATTTTTACGCGGGGAGGTTTGGGCGCGCCGACCTTCGGGCGGTTATTTTTGGGCGTGGCTGTGCCCGCGGCCATAGTTTTGGCACGCGGAGGCCACTCGCAAAGTCTCACCCCATTCCGAGCCCGGCGGACGAAGTCGGCCAGCCCCTCCCCCCAAGGCAATAGCCCACCCGTTTTTTGGCCATTTTTCCGCTGGACTAACTTTGCGCCCCGGCCGTCGGTCGGTTATTTTTGGGCGCGGTTGTGCCCGCGGCCTATTTATGGTACGCGGAGGCGGCTCGCAAAGTCTCGCCCCATTCGGAGTCCGGCGGACGAAGTTGGACAGCCCCTCCCCCCAAGGCTATAGCCCACCCATTTCTTGGCCATTTTTTCGCTGGGGGGTTTTGGCGCGCCGACCTTTTGGGGGTTATTTTTGGGCGCGGCTGTGCCCGTGGCCTATTTTTAGCACGCGGAGGCCGCTTGCAAAGTCTCGCCCCATTCCGAGTCCGGCGGACGATGTTGGCCAGCCCCTCCCCCCAAGGCTATAGCCCACCCGTTTTTTGGCCATTTTTCCGCTGGACGAACTTGTTGCCCCGGCCTTCGGGTGGTTATTTTTGGGTACGGCTGTGTCCGTGGCCTATTTTGGGCACGCGGAGGCCGCTCACAAAGTCTCACTCCATTCCGAGTCCGCGGACGAGTTGGCCATCCCTCCCCCAAGGCTATAGCCCACCCGTTTTTGGACATTTTCCCGCTGGGGGTTTTGCGCGCCACCTTCGGGGTTATTTTTGGCGCGGCTGTGCCCACCGCGTATTTTTGGCACGCGGAGGCCGCTCGCAAAGTCTCGCCCCATTCCGAGTCCGGCGGACGAAGTTGGCCAGCCCCTCCCCCCAAGGCTTTAGCCCACCCATTTCTTGGCCATTTTTCCGCTGGGGGGTTTGGGTGCGCCGACCTTTGGGGGGTTATTTTTGGGTGCGGCTGTGCCCGTGGCCTTTTTTTGGCACGCGGAGGCCGTTCGCAAAGTCTCACCCCTTTCCGAGGCCGGCGGACGAAGTGGGCCAGCCCCTCCCCCCAAGGCTATAGCCCACCCGTTTTTATGCCATTTTTGCGCTGGACGAACTTGGCGCCCCGGCCTTCGGGGGGTTATTTATGGGTGCGGCTTTGTCCACGGCCAATTTTTCGGATTCGGAGGCCGCTCGCAAAGTCTCGCCCCATTCCGAGTCCGGCGGACGAAGTTGGCCAGCCCCTCCCCCCATGGCTATAGCCCACCCGTTTTTTGGCCATTTTTCCGCGGGATGAACTTGTTGCCCCGGCCTTCGGGTGGTTATTTTTGGGTACGGCTGTGCCCGTGGCCTATTTTGGGCACGCGGAGGCTGCTCGCAAAGTCTCACCCCATTCCGAGTCCGGCGGACGAAGTTGGCCAGCCCCTCCCCCCAAGGCTATAGCCCACCCGTTTCTTGGCCATTTTTCCGCTGGGGGGTTTGGGCGCGCCGATCTTTGGGGGGTTATTTTTGGCACGTGGAGGCCGCTCGCAAAGTCTCGCCGCATTCCGAGTCCGGCGGACGAAGTTGGCCAGCCCCTCCCCCCAAGGCAATAGCCCTCCCGTTTTTTGGCCATTTTTCCGCTGGACGAACTTGGCGCCCCGGCCTTCGGGCGGTTATTTTCGGGCGCGGCTGTGCCCGCGGCCTATTTTTGGCACGCGGAGGCCGCTCGTAAAGTCTCACCCCATACCGAGTCCGGCGGACGAAGTTGGCCAGCCCCTCCCCCCAAGGCTATAGCCCACCCGTTTTTTGGCCATTTTTCCGCTGGGGGGTTTGGGCGCGCCAACCTTCGGGCGGTTATTTTTTGGCGCGGCTGTGCCTGCGGCCTATTTTTGGCACACGGAGGTCGCTCGCAAAGTCTCGTCCCATACCGAGTCCGCGGACGATGTTGGCCATTTTTCCGCTGGTCGAACTTGGCGCCCCGGCCATCGGATGGTTTTTTCTGGGCGCGACTGTGCCCGTGGCCTATTTTTGCAACGCGGAGGCCGCTCGCAAAGTCTCGCCCCATTCCAAGTCCGGCGGACGAAGTTGGCCAGCCCCTCCCCCCAAGGCTATAGCCCACCCGTTTTTTAGCCATTTTCCCGCTGGACGAACTTGGCGCCCCGGTTTTCGAGCGGTTACTTTTGGGCGTGGCTGCGCCCGCTGCCTAATTTTGGCACGCGGAGGCCGCTCGCAAAGTCTCGCCCCATTCCGAGTCCGGCGGACGAAGTTGGGCAGCCCCTCCCCCCAAGGCTATAGCCCACCCGTTTTTTGGCCATTTTTCCGCTGGAGGAACTTGGCGCCCAGGCTTTTGAGCGGTAATTTTTGGGCGTGGCTGCGCCCGCTGCCTAATTTTGGCAAGCGGAGGCCACTCGTAAAGTCTCGCCCCATTCCGAGTCCGGCGGACGAAGTTGGCCTGCCCTCCCCCCCAGGCTATAGCCCACCCGTTTTTTGGCCATTTTTCCGCTGGACGAACTTGGCGCCCAGGCCTTCGAGCGGTTATTTTTGGGCGCGACTGTGCCCGCGGCCTATTTTTAGCATGCGGAGGCCGCTCGCAAAGTCTCGCCCCATTCCGAGTCCGGCGGACGAAGTTGGCCAGCCCCTCCCCCCAAGGCTATAGCCCACCCGTTTTTTGGCCATTTTACCGCTGGACGAACTTGGCGCCCCGGCCTTCGGGCGGTTATTTTTGGGCGCGGCTGTGCCCGCGGCCTATTTTTGGCACGCGGAGGCCGCTCGTAAAGTCTCACCCCATACCGAGTCCGGCGGACGAAGTTGGCCAGCCCCTCCCCCCAAGGCTATAGCCCACCCGTTTTTTGGCCATTTTTCCGCTGGGGGGTTTGGGCGCGCCAACCTTCGGGCGGTTATTTTTGGGCACGGCTGTGCCTGCGGCCTATTTTTGGAACACGGAGGCCGCACGCAAAGTCTCGCCCCATTCCGAGTCCGGCGGACGAAGTTGGCCAGCCCCTCCCCCCAAGGCTATAGCCCACCCGTTTTTTGTCATTTTTCCGCTGGACGAACTTCGGGCGGTTATTTTTGGGCGCGGATGTGCCCGCGGCCTATTTTTGGCACGCGGAGGCCGCTCGCAAAGTCTCGCCCCATTCCAAGTCCGGTGGACGAAGTTGGCCAGCCCCTCCCCCCAAAGCTATAGCCCACCGTTTTTTGGCCATTTTTCCGCTGGACGAACTTGGCGCCCCGGCCTTCGGGCGGTTATTTTTTGGCGCAGCTGTGCCAGCGGCCTATTTTTGGCACGTGGAGGCCGCTCGCAAAGTTTCACCCCATTCCGAGTTCGGCGGACGAAGTTGGCCAGCCCCTACCCCAATGCTATAGCCCTCCCGTTTATTGGCCATTTTTACGCTGGGGGGTTTGGGCGCGCCGACCTTCGGGCGGTTATTTTTGGGCACGGCTGTGCCCGCGGCCATAGTTTTGGCACGCGGAGGCCCCTCGCAAAGTCTCACCCCATTCCGAGCCCAGCGGACGAAGTTGGCCAGCCCCTCCCCCCAAGGCTATAGCCCACCCGTTTTTTGGCCATTTTTCCGCTGGGGGGTTTGGGCGCGCCAACCTTCGGGCGGTTATTTTTGGGCACGGCTGTGCCTGCGGCCTATTTTTGGAACACGGAGGCCGCACGCAAAGTCTCGCCCCATTCCGAGTCCGGCGGACGAAGTTGGCCAGCCCCTCCCCCCAAGGCTATAGCCCACCCGTTTTTTGTCATTTTTCCGCTGGACGAACTTCGGGCGGTTATTTTTGGGCGCGGCTGTGACCGCGGTCTATTTTTGGCACGCGAAGGCCGATCGCAAAGTCTCACCCCATTCCGAGTCCGGCGGACGAAGTTGGCCAACCCCTCCCCCCAAGGCTATAGCCCACCCGTTTTTTGGCCATTTTTCCGCTGGACGAACTTGGCGCCCCGGCCTTCGGGCGGTTATTTTTTGGCGCAGCTGTGCCAGCGGCCTATTTTTGGCAGGTGGAGGCCGCTCGCAAAGTCTCACCCCATTCCGAGTCCGGCGGACGAAGTTGGCCAGCCCCTACCCCAATGCTATAGCCCTGCCGTTTATTGCCCATTTTTACGCTGGGGGGTTTGGGCGCGCCGACCTTCGGGCGGTTATTTTTGGGCACGGCTGTGCCCGCGGCCATAGTTTTGGCACGCGGAGGCCCCTCGCAAAGTCTCACCCCATTCCGAGCCCAGCGGACGAAGTTGGCCAGCCCCTCCCCCCAAGGCTATAGCCCACCCGTTTTTTGGCCATTTTTCCGCTGGACGAACTTGGCGGCCCAGCCTTCGGGCGGTTATTTTTGGGCGCGGCTGTGTCCGCGGCCTATTTTTGGCACGCGGAGGCCACTCGTAAAGTCTCGTACCATTCCGAGTCCGGCGGACGAAGTAGGCCAGCCCCTCCCCCCAAGGCTATAGCCCACCCGTTTTTTGGCCATTTTACCGCTGGACGAACTTGGCGGCCCAGCCTTCGGGCGGTTATTTTTGGGTTCGGCTGTGCCCGCGGCCTATTTTTGGCACGCGGTGGCCCCTCGCAAAGTCTCACCCCATTCCGAGTCCGGCGGACGAAGTTGGCCAGCCCCTCCCCCCAAGGCTATAGCCCACCCGTTTTTTGGCCATTTTACCGCTGGACGAACTTGGCGGCCCAGCCTTCGGGCGGTTATTTTTGGGTGCGGCTGTGCCCGCGGCCTATTTTTGGCACGCGGTGGCCGCTCGCAAAGTCTCGCCCCATTCCGAGTCCGGCGGACAAAGTTGGCCAACCCCTCCCCCCAAGGCTATAGCCCACCCGTTTTTTGGCCATTTTTCCGCTGGACGAACTTGGCGGCCCAGCCTTCGGGTGGTTATTTTTGGGTGCGGCTGTGCCCGCGGCCTATTTTTGGCACGCGGTGGCCGCTCGCAAAGTCTCCCCCCATTCCTCGTCGGGGCTAGGACGTTGGCTTGCCCTCCCCCCAAGGCTATAGCCCACCCATTTTTTGGCCATTTTTCCGCTGGACGAACTTGGCGCCCCGGCCTTCGAGCGGTTATTTTTGGGCGCGACTGTGCCCGCGGCCTATTTTTGGCACGCGGAGGCCGCTCGCAAAGTCTCGCCCCATTCCGAGTCCGGCGGACGAAGTTGGCCAGCCCCTCCCCCCAAGGCTATAGCCCACCCGTTTTTTGGCCATTTTACCGCTGGAGGAACTTGGCGCCCCGGCCTTCGGGCGGTTATTTTTGGGCACGGCTGTGCCCGCGGCCTATTTTTGGCACGCGGTGGCCGCTCGCAAAGTGTCGCCCCATTCTGAGTCCGGCGAACGAAGTTGGCCAGCCCCTCCCCCCAAGGCTGTAGCCCACCCGTTGTTTGGCCATTATTCCGCCGGACGAACTTGACGCCCCCGCCTTCGGGCGGTTATTTTTGGTTTTGGTAGTGCCCGTGGCTTATTTTTGGCACACGGAGGCCGCTCGCAAAGTCTCACCCCATTCCGAGTCCGGCGGACGAAGTCGGCCAGCCCCTCCCCCCAAGGCTATAGCCCACCCGTTTTTTGGCCATTTTACCGCTGGACGAACCTGGTGCCCCGGCCTTCGGGCGGTTATTTTTGGGTACGGCTGTGCCCGTGGCCTATTTTTGGCACGCGGAGGCCGCTCGCAAAGCCTCGCCCCATTCCGAGTACGGCGGACGAAGTCGGCCAGCCCCTCCCCCCAAGGCTATAGCCCACCCGTTTTTTGGCCATTTTTCCGCTGGACGAACTTGGCGGCCCGGCCTTCGGGCGGTTATTTTTGTGTGCGGCTGTGCCCCCGGCCTATTTTTGGAACACGGAGGCCGCACGCAAAGTCTCGCCCCATTCCGAGTCCGGCGGACGAAGTGGCCAGCCCCTCCCCCCAAGGCTATAGCCCACCCGTTTTTTGTCATTTTTCCGCTGGACGAACTTCGGGCGGTTATTTTTGGGCGCGACTGTGCCCGCGGCCTATTTTTGGCATACGAAGGCCGCTCGCAAAGTCTCGCCCCATTCCGAGTCCGGCGGACGAAGTTGGCCAGCCCCTTCCCCCAAGGCTGTAGCCCACCCGTGTTTTGGCCATTATTCCGCTGGACGAACTTGGCGCCCCGGCCTTCGGGTGGTTATTTTTGGGTTCGGCAGTGCCCGCGGCTTATTTTTGGCATGCGGAGGCCGCTCGCAAAGTCTCACCCCATTCCGAGTCCGGCGGACGAAGTTGGCCAGCCCCTCCCCCCAAGGCTATAGCCCACCCGTTTCTTGGCCATTTTTCCGCTGGGGTGTTTGGGCGCGCCGACCTTCGGTGGGTTATTTTTGGGCACGGCTGTGCCCACGGCCTATTTTTGGCACGCGGAGGCCGTTCGCAAAGTCTCG
Source organism: Citrus sp. QX-2021 (assembly GCA_030444885.1). NCBI lineage: Eukaryota > Viridiplantae > Streptophyta > Magnoliopsida > Sapindales > Rutaceae > Citrus > Citrus sp. QX-2021. Next base: position 4,071 of record JAUJEF010000474.1, on the reverse strand, counting down.
TCCCATTCCGAGTCCGGCGGACGAAGTCGGCCAGCCCCTCCCCCCAAGGGTATAGCCCACCCATTTTTTGGCCATTTTTCCGCTGGGCGAACTTGGCGCCCGGCCTTCGGGCGGTTATTTTTGGGCGCGGCTGTACCCGCGGCCTATTTTTGGCATACAGAGGCCGCTCGCAAAGTCTCGCCCCATTCCGAGTCCGGCGGACGAAGGGGGCCATCCCCTCCCCCCAAGGCTATAGCCCATCCGTTTTTTGGCCATTTTGCCGCTGGACGAAATTGGCGCCCGGCCTTCGGGCAGTTATTTTTGGGCGCGGCTGCGCCCGGTCCTATATTTGGCACATGGAGGCCGCTCGCAAAGTCTCGCCCCATTCCGAGTCCGGCGGACGAAGTGGGCCAGCCCCTACCCCCAAGGCTATAGCCCATCCGTTTTTTGGCCATTTTTCCGCTGGACGAACTTGGCTCCCCGGCCTTCGGGCAGTTAGTTTTGGGCGTGGCTGTGTCCGCGGCCTATTTTTGGCACGCGGAGGCCGTTCGCAAAGTCTCGCCCCATTCCGAGTCCGGCGGACGAAGGGGGCCATCCCCTCCCCCCAAGGCTATAGCCCATCCGTTTTTTGGCCATTTTTCCGCTGGACGAACTTGGCGCCCCGGCCTTCGGGCGGTTATTTTTGTATGCGGCTGTGCCCGCGGCCTATTTTTGGCACACGGAGGCCGGTCGCAAAGTCTCGCCCCATTCCGAGTCTGGCGGACGTAGTGGGCCAGCCCCTCCCCCCAAGGCTATAGCCCGCCCGTTATTGGCCATTTTTCCGCTGGGGGGTTTGGGCGCGCCGACCTTCGGGTGGTTATTTTTGGGCGCGGCTGTGCCCGCGGCCATATTTTTTGCACGCGAAGGCCGCTCGCAAAGTCTCACCCCATTCCGAGTCTGGCGGACGAAGTTGGCAAGCCCCTCCCCGCAAGGCTATAGCCCACCCCTTTTTTGGCCATTTTTCCGATGGGCGAACTTGGCGCCCCGGCCTTCGGGCGGTTATTTTTGGGCGCGGCTGTGCCCGCGGCCTATTTTTGGCATACGGAGGCCGCTCGCAAAGTCTCGCCCCATTCCGAGTCCGGCGGACGAAGGGGGCCATCCCCTCCCCCCAAGGCTATAGCCCATCCGTTTTTTGGCCATTTTTCCGCTGGACGAACTTGGCGCCCTGGTCTTCGGGTGGTTATTTTTTAGCGTGGCTGTGTCCGCGGCCTATTTTTGGCACGCGGAGGCCGTTCGCAAAGTCTCGCCCCATTCCGAGTCCGGCGGACGAAGTAGGCCAGCCCCTCCCCCCAAGGCTATAGCCCACCCGTTTTTTGGCCATGTTTCCGCTGGACGAACTTGGCGCCCCGGCCTTCGGGCAGTTATTTTTTGGCGCGGCTCCGTCCGTAGTCTATTTTTGGTACGCGGAGCCCGCTCGCAAAGTCTCGCCCCATTCCGAGTCCGGCGGACAAAGTTGGCCAGCGCCACCCCCCAAGGCTATGGCCCACCCGTTTTTGGGCATTTTTCCGCTGGGGGGTTTGGGCACGCCGACCTTCGGGCGGTTATTTTTGGGCGCGGCTGTGCCGGTGGCCTATTTTTGGCACGCGGAGGCCGCCCGCAAAGTCTCGCCCCATTCTGAGTCCGGCGGACGAAGTTGGCCAGCCCCTCCCCCCAAGGCTATAGCCCACCCGTTTTTTGGCCATTTTTCCGCTGGGGGGTTTGGGCGCGCTGACCTTCGGGCAGTTACTTTTGGGCGCGGCTGTGCCGGAGGCCTATTTTTAGCAAGCGGAGACCGCTAGCAAAATCTCGCCCCATTCCGAGTCCGGCGGACGAAGTTGGCCAGCCCCTCCCCCCAAGGCTATAGCCCACCCGTTTTCTGGCCATTTTTCCGCCGGACGAACTTGGCGCCCCGGCCTTCGGGCGGTTATTTTTGGCCGCGACTGTGCCCGCGGCCTATTTTTGGCACGCGGAGTCCGCTCGCAAAGCCTCGCCCCATTCCGAGTCCGGCGGACGAAGTTGGCCAGTCCTTCCCCCCAAGGCTATAGCCCACCCGTTTTTTAGCCATTTTTCCGCTGGACGAACTAGGCGCCCCGGCCGTCGGGCGGTTATTTTTGGGCGCGGCTGTGCCCGCGGTCTATTTTTGGCACGCGGAGGCCGCTCACAAAGTCTCGCCACATTCCGAGACCGGCGGACGAAGTTGGCCAGCCCCTCCCCCCCAGGCTATAGCCCACCCGTTTTTTGGCCATTTTTCCGCTGGACGAACTTGGCGCCCCGGCCTTCGGGCGGTTATTTTTGGGCGAGGCTGTGCCCGCGGCCTTTTTTTGGCACGCGGAGGCCGCTTGCAAAGTCTCGCCCCATTCCGAGTCCGGAGGACGAAGTTGGCCAGCCCCTCCCCCAAGGGTATAGCCCACCCGTTTTTTGGCCATTTTTCCGCTGGACGAACTTGGAGCCCCGGCCGTCGGGCGGTTATTTTTGGGCGCGGCTGGGCCCGCGACCTATTTTTTGGCACGCGGATTCCGTTCGCAAAGTCTCGCCCTATTCCGAGTCCGGCGGACGAAGTCGGCCAGCCCCTCCCCCCAAAGCTATAGTCCACCCGTTCTTTGGCCATTTTTCCGCTGGACGAACTTGGCGCCCCGGCCTTCGGGCAGTTATTTTTTGGCGCGGCTGCGCCCGTAGTCTATTTTTGGCACGCGGAGGCCGCTCGCAAAGTCTCGCCCCATTCCGAGTTCGGCGGACGAAGTTGGCCAGCCCCTCCCCCCAAGGCTATAGCCCACCCGTTTTTTGGCCATTTTTCCGCTGGACGAACTGGGCGCCCCGGCCGTCGGGCGGTTATTTTTGGGCGCGGCTGTGACCACGGCCTATTTTTGGCACGCGGAGCCCGCTCGCAAAGTCTCGCCCCATTCCGAGTCCGGCGGACAAAGTTGGCCTGCGCCACCCCCCAAGGCTATGGCCCACCCGTTTTTGGGCATTTTTCTGCTGGGGGGTTGGGGTGCGCCGACCTTCGGGCGGTTATTTTTGGGCGCGGCTGTGCCCGCGGCCTATTTTTGGCACGCGGAGGCCGCTCACAAAGTCTCGCCACATTCCGAGACCGGTGGACGAAGTTGGCCAGCCCCTCCCCCCCAGGCTATAGCCCACCCGTTTTTTGGCCATTTTTCCGCTGGACGAACTTGGCGCCCCGGCCTTCGGGCGGTTATTTTTGTTCGCGGCTGTGACCACGGCCTATTTTTGGCACGCGGAGCCCGCTCGCAAAGTCTCGCCCCATTTCGAGTCCGGCGGACAAAGTTGGCCAGCGCCACCCCCCAAGGCTATGGCCAACCCGTTTTTGGGCATTTTTCTGCTGGGGGGTTTGGACGCGCCGACCTTCGGGCGGTTATTTTTGGGCGCGGCTGTGCCCGCGGCCTATTTTTGGCACGCGGAGGCCGCCCGCAAAGTCTCGCCCCATTCCGAGTCCGGCGGACAAAGTTGGCCAGCGCCACCCCCCAAGGCTATGGCCCACCCGTTTTTGGGTATTTTTCTGCTGGGGGGTTTGGGCGCGCTGACCTTCGGGCGGTTATTTTTGGGCGCGGCTGTGCCCGCGGCCTATTTTTGGCACACGGAGGCCGCCCGCAAAGTCTCGCCCCATTCCGAGTCCGGCGGACGAAGTTGGCCAGCCCCTCTCCCCAAGGCTATAGCCCACCCGTTTTTTGGCCATTTTTCCGCTGGATGAACTTTGCGCCCCGGCCTTCGGGCGGTTAATTTTTAGCGTGGCTGTGCCCGCGGCCTATTTTTGGCACGCGTAGGCCGCTCGCAAAGTCTCGTCCCATTCCGAGTCCGGCGGACGAAGTTGGCCAGCCCCTCCCCCCAAGGCTATAGCCCACCCGTTTTTTGGCCATTTTTCCGCTGGACGAACTTGGCGCCCCGGCCTTCGGGCGGTTATTTTTGGGGGCGGCTGTGCCCGCAGCCTATTTTTGGCACGCGGAGGCCGCTCGCAAAGTCTCGCCCGATTCCGAGTCCGGCGGACGAAGTGGGTCGGCCCCACCCCCCAAGGGTATAGCCCACCCGTTTTTTGGCCATTTTTCCGCTGGACGAACTTGG
>JAUJEF010000473.1:0-59000 GCA_030444885.1 Citrus sp. QX-2021 | reverse complement strand
CCCCGGCCTTCGGGCGGTTATTTTTGGGCGCGGCTGTGCCCGGGGCCTATTTTTGGCACACGGAGACTGCTCGCAAAGTCTCGCGCCATTCCGAGTCCGGCGGACGAAGTTGGCGAGCCGCACCCCCCAAGGCTATAGCCCACCCGTTTTTGTGGCCTTTTTCCGCTGGACGAACTTGGCGCCCCGGCCTTCGGGCGGTTATTTTTGGGTGCGGCTGTGCCCGGGGCCTATTTTTAGTACACGGAGGCCGCTCGTAAAGTCTTGCGCCATTCCGAGTCCGGCGGACGAAGTTGGCCAGCCCCACCCCCCAAGGCTATAGCCCACCCGTTTTTGTGGCCTTTTTTTGCTGGACGAACTTCGCGCCCCGGCCTTTGGGCGGTTATTTTTGGGCGCGGCTGTGCCCGGTGCCTGTTTTTGGCACACGGAGGCCGCTCGTAAAGTTTCGCGCCATTCCGAGTCCGGCGGACGAAGTTGGCCAGCCCCACCCCCCAAGGCTATAGCTCACCCGTTTTTGTGGCCTATTTCCTCGTGACGAACTTGGCGCCCCGGCCTTCGGGCGGTTATTTTTGGGCGCAGCTGTGCCCGGGGCCTATTTTTGGTACACGGAGGCCGCTCGTAAAGTCTTGCGCCATTCCGAGTCCGGCGGACGAAGTTGGCCAGCCCCACCCCCCAAGGCTATAGCTCACCCGTTTTTGTGGCCTATTTCCTCGTGACGAACTTGGCGCCCCGGCCTTCGGGCGGTTATTTTTGGGCGCAGCTGTGCCCGGGGCCTATTTTTGGTACACGGAGGCCGCTCGTAAAGTCTTGCGCCATTCCGAGTCCGGCGGACGAAGTTGGCCAGCCCCACCCCCCAAGGCTATAGCCCACCCGTTTTTGTGGCATTTTTTTGCTGGACGAACTTGGCGCGCCGGCCTTCGGGCTCTTATTTTTGGGCGCGGCTGTGCCCGGGGCCTATTTTCGGCACACGGAGGCTGCTCGCAAAGTCTCGTTCCATTTCGAGTCCGGCGGACGAAGTTGGCCAGCCCCACCCCCCAAGGCTATAGCCCACCCGTTTTTGTGGCATTTTTTTGCTGGACGAAATTGGCGCCCCGGCCTTCGGGCGGTTATTTTTGGGCGTGGCTTTGCCCGGGGCCGATTTTCGGCACACGGAGGCTACTCGCAAAGTCTCGCTCCATTTCGAGTCCGGCGGACGAAGTTGGCCAGCCCCACCCCCCAAGGCTATAGCCCACCCGTTTTTGTGGCCTTTTTCCGCTGGACGAACTTGGCGCCCCGGCCTTCGGGCAGTTATTTTTGGGCGCGGCTGTGCCCGGGGCCTATTTATTGCACACGGAGGCCGCTCGCAAAGTCTCGCGCCATTCCGAGTCCGGCGGACGAAGTGGGCCGGCCCCACCCCCCAAAGCTATAGCCCACCCGTTTTTGTGGCTTTTTTCCGCTGGACGAACTTGGCGCCCCGGCCTTCGGGTGGTTATTTTTGGCCGCGGCTGTTCCCGGGGCCTATTTTCGGCACACGGAGGCCGCTCGCAAAGTCTCGTACCATTCCGAGTCCGGCAGACGAAGTTGGCCATCCCCACCCCCCAAGGCTATAGCTCACCCGTTTTTGTGGCCTATTTCCTCTGGACGAACTTGGCGCCCCGGCCTTCGGGCGGTTATTTTTGGGCGCGGCTCTGCCCGGGGCCTATTTTTGGCACACGGAGACTGCTCGCAAAGTCTCGCGCCATTCCGAGTCCGGCGGACGAAGTTGGCGAGCCCCAGCCCCCGAGGCTATAGCCCACCCGTTTTTGTGGCCTTTTTCCGCTGGACGAACTTGGCGCCCTGGCCTTCGGGCGGTTATTTTTGGGCGCGGCTGTGCCCGGGGCCTCTTTTTGGAACACGGAGGCCGCTCGCAAAGTCTCGCACCATTCCGAGTCCGGCAGTCGAAGTTGGCCAGCCCCACCCCCCAAGGCTATAGCTCACCCGTTTTTGTGGCCTATTTCCGCTGGACGAACTTGGCGCCCCGGCCTTCGGGCGGTTATTTTTGGGCACGGCTGTTCCCGGGGACTATTTTTGGCACACGGAGACTGCTCGCAAAGTCTAGCGCCATTCCGAGTCCGGCGGACAAAGTTGGCAAGCCCCACCCCGCAAGGCTATAGCCCACCCGTTTTTGTGGCCTTTTTCCGTTGGACGAACTGGGCGCCCCGGCCTTCGGGAGGTTATTTATGGGCGTGGCTATGCCCGGGGCCTATTTTTGGCACATGGAGGCTGCTCGCAAAGTCTCACGCCATTCCGAGTCCGGCGAACGAAGTTGGCCAGCCCCACCCCCCAAGGCTATAGCCACCCGTTTTTGTGGCATTTTTTTGCTGGACGAACTTGGCGCGCCGGCCTTCGGGCGGTTATTTTTGGGCGTGGCTGTGCCCGGGGCCTATTTTCGGCACACGGAGGCAGCTCGCAAAGTCTCGCTCCATTACGAGTCCGGCGGACGGCGGGCCAGCCCCACGCCCCAAGGCTATAGCCCACCCGTTTTTGTGGTCTTTTTCCGCTTGACGAACTTGGCGCCCAGGCCTTCGGGCAGTTATTTTTGGGCGCGGCTGTCCCCGGGGCCTATGTTCGGCACATGGAGGCAGCTCGCAAAATCTCGCGCCATTCCGAGTCCGGCGGACGAAGTTGGCCAGCCCCACCCCCCAAGGCTATAGCCCACCCGTTTTTGTGGCCTTTTTCCGATGGACGAACTTGGCGCCCCGGCCTTCGGGCGGTTATTTTTGGGCGCGGCAGTACCCGGGCCTATATTCGCACACGGATGCTGCTCACAAAATCTCGCGCCATTCCGAGTCCGCGCGGACGAAGTTGGCCAGCCCCACCCCCCAAGGCTATAGCCCACCCGTTTTTGTGGCCTTTTTCCGATGGACGAACTTGGCGCCCCGGCCTTCGGGCTGTTATTTTTGGACGCGGCTGTGCCCGGGGCCTATTTTTGGCACACGGAGGCTGCTCGCAAAGTCTCGTTCCATTTCGAGTCTGGCTGACGAAGTGCGCCAGCCACACCACCCAAGGCAATAGACCACCCGGTTTTGTGGCCTTTTTCCGCTGGACGAACTTGGCGCCCTGGCCTTCGGGCGGTTATTTTTGGGCGCGGCTGTGCCCGGGGCCTATTTTTGGCACACGGAGGGCGCTCGCAAAGTCACGCGCCAATCCGAGACCGCCGACCCACGTTGGCCAGCCCCACCCCCCAAGGCTATAGCCCACCCGTTGTTGTGGCATTTTTTGGCTGGACGCACTTGGCGCCCGGCCTTCGGGCTGTTATTTTTGGCGCGGTTGTGGCCAGGGCCTATTTTCGCACACGGAGGCTACTCGCAAAGTCTCGCTCCATTTCGAGTCCGGCGGACGAAGTTGGCCAGCCCCACCCCCCAAGGCTATAGCCCACCCGTTTTTGTGGCCTTTTTCCGCTTGACGAACTTGGCGCCCTGGCCTTCGGGCGGTTATTTTTGGGCGCGGCTGTGCCCGGTGCCTATTTTTGGCACACGGAGGGCGCTCGCAAAGTCTCGCGCCATTCCGAGTCCGGCGAACGAAGTTGGCCAGCCCCACCCCCCAAGGCTATAGCCCACCCGTTTTTGTGGCATTTTTTTGCTGGACGAACTTGGCGCGCTGGCCTTCGTGCTCTTATTTTTGGGCGCAGCTGTGCCCGGGGCCTATTTTCAGCACACGGAGGCTGCTCGCAAAGTCTCGTTCCATTTCGAGTCCGGCGGACGAAGTTGGCCAGCCCCACCCCGCAAGGCTATAGCCCACCCGTTTTTGTGGCCTTTTTCCGTTGGACGAACTGGGCGCCCCGGCCTTCGGGAGGTTATTTATGGGCGTGGCTATGCCCGGGGCCTATTTTTGGCACATGGAGGCTGCTCGCAAAGTCTCACGCCATTCCGAGTCCGGCGAACGAAGTTGGCCAGCCCCACCCCCCAAGGCTATAGCCACCCGTTTTTGTGGCATTTTTTTGCTGGACGAACTTGGCGCGCCGGCCTTCGGGCGGTTATTTTTGGGCGTGGCTGTGCCCGGGGCCTATTTTCGGCACACGGAGGCTACTCGCAAAGTCTCGCTCCATTTCGAGTCCGGCGGACGAAGTGGGCCAGCCCCACGCCCCAAGGCTATAGCCCACCCGTTTTTGTGGCCTTTTTCCGCTTGACGAACTTGGCGCCCAGGCCTTCGGGCAGTTATTTTTGGGCGCGGCTGTCCCCGGGGCCTATGTTCGGCACATGGAGGCAGCTCGCAAAATCTCGCGCCATTCCGAGTCCGGCGGACGGTTGGCCAGCCCCACCCCCAAGGCTATAGCCCACCCGTTTTTGTGGCCTTTTTCCGATGGACGAACTTGGCGCCCAGGCCTTCGGGCAGTTATTTTTGGGCGCGGCTGTCCCCGGGGCCTATATTCGGCACACGGATGCTGCTCACAAAATCTCGCGCCATTCCGAGTCCGGCGGACGAAGTTGGCCAGCCCCACCCCCCAAGGCTATAGCCCACCCGTTTTTGTGGCCTTTTTCCGATGGATGAACTTGGCGCCCCGGCCTTCGGGCGGTTATTTTTGGACGCGGCTGTGCCCGGGGCCTATTTTTGGCACACGGAGGCTGCTCGCAAAGTCTCGTTCCATTTCGAGTCCGCGGATTTGGCTGTGGGCCAGCCCCACCCCCCAAGGCTATAGCCCACCCGTTTTTGTGGCATTTTTTTGCTGGACGAACTTGGCGCCCCGGCCTTCGGGCTGTTATTTTTGGGCGCGGTTGTGGCCAGGGCCTATTTTCGGCACACGGAGGCTGCTCGCAAAGTCTCGTTCCATTTCGAGTCCGGCGGACGAAGTTGGCCAGCCCCACCCCCCAAGGCTATAGCCCACCCGTTTTTGTGGCCTTTTTCCGATGGATGAACTTGGCGCCCCGGCCTTCGGGCGGTTATTTTTGGACGCGGCTGTGCCCGGGGCCTATTTTTGGCACACGGAGGGCGCTCGCAAAGTCTCGCGCCATTCCGAGTCCGGCGAACGAAGTTGGCCAGCCCCACCCCCCAAGGCTATAGCCCACCCGTTTTTGTGGCATTTTTTTGCTGGACGAACTTGGCGCCCCGGCCTTCGGGCTGTTATTTTTGGGCGCGGTTGTGGCCAGGGCCTATTTTCGGCACACGGAGGCTGCTCGCAAAGTCTCGTTCCATTTCGAGTCCGGCGGACGAAGTTGGCCAGCCCCACCCCCCAAGGCTATAGCCCACCCGTTTTTGTGGCCTTTTTCCGCTTGACGAACTTGGCGCCCTGGCCTTCGGGCGGTTATTTTTGGGCGCGGCTGTGCCCGGTGCCTATTTTTGGCACACGGAGGGCGCTCGCAAAGTCTCGCGCCATTCCGAGTCCGGCGAACGAAGTTGGCCAGCCCCACCCCCCAAGGCTATAGCCCACCCGTTTTTGTGGCATTTTTTTGCTGGACGAACTTGGCGCGCTGGCCTTCGTGCTCTTATTTTTGGGCGCGGCTGTGCCCGGGGCCTATTTTCGGCACACGGAGGCTGCTCGCAAAGTCTCGTTCCATTTCGAGTCCGGCGGACGAAGTTGGCCAGCCCCACCCCCCAAGGCTATAGCCCACCCGTTTTTGTGGCCTTTTTCCGCTTGACGAACTTGGCGCCCTGGCCTTCGGGCGGTTATTTTTGGGCGCGGCTGTGCCCGGGGCCTATTTTTGGCACACGGAGGGCGCTCGCAAAGTCTCGCGCCATTCCGAGTCCGGCGAACGAAGTTGGCCAGCCCCACCCCCCAAGGCTATAGCCCACCCGTTTTTGTGGCATTTTTTTGCTGGACGAACTTGGCGCGCTGGCCTTCGTGCTCTTATTTTTGGGCGCGGCTGTGCCCGGGGCCTATTTTCAGCACACGGAGGCTGCTCGCAAAGTCTCGTTCCATTTCGAGTCCGCGGACGGACGGTTGGCCAGCCCCACCTCCGCAAGGCTATAGCCCACCCGCTTTTGGCCTTTTTCCGTTGACGAACTGGGCGCCCGGCCTTCGGGAGGTTATTTATGGGCGTGGCTATGCCCGGGCCTATTTTTGGCACATGGAGGCTGCTCGCAGTCTCACGCCATTCCGAGTCCGGCGAACGGTTGGCCAGCCCCACCCCCAAGGCTATAGCCACCTGCTTTTGTGGCATTTTTTGCTGGAAGAAGTTGGCGCGCCGGCCTTCGGGCGGTTATTTTTGGGCGTGGCTGTGCCCGGGGCCTATTTTCGGCACACGGAGGCTACTCGCAAAGTCTCGCTCCATTTCGAGTCCGGCGGACGAAGTGGGCCAGCCCCACGCCCCAAGGCTATAGCCCACCCGTTTTTGTGGCCTTTTTCCGCTTGACGAACTTGGCGCCCAGGCCTTCGGGCAGTTATTTTTGGGCGCGGCTGTCCCCGGGGCCTATGTTCGGCACATGGAGGCAGCTCGCAAAATCTCGCGCCATTCCGAGTCCGGCGGACGAAGTTGGCCAGCCCCACCCCCCAAGGCTATAGCCCACCCGTTTTTGTGGCCTTTTTCCGATGGACGAACTTGGCGCCCAGGCCTTCGGGCAGTTATTTTTGGGCGCGGCTGTCCCCGGGGCCTATATTCGGCACACGGATGCTGCTCACAAAATCTCGCGCCATTCCGAGTCCGGCGGACGAAGTTGGCCAGCCCCACCCCCCAAGGCTATAGCCCACCCGTTTTTGTGGCCTTTTTCCGATGGACGAACTTGGCGCCCCGGCCTTCGGGCGGTTATTTTTGGACGCGGCTGTGCCCGGGGCCTATTTTTGGCACACGGAGGCTGCTCGCAAAGTCTCGTTCCATTTCGAGTCTGGCGGACGAAGTGGGCCAGCCCCACCCCCCAAGGCTATAGCCCACCCGTTTTTGTGGCCTTTTTCCGCTGGACGAACTTGGCGCCCTGGCCTTCGGGCGGTTATTTTTGGGCGCGGCTGTGCCCGGGGCCTATTTTTGGCACACGGAGGGCGCTCGCAAAGTCTCGCGCCATTCCGAGTCCGGCGAACGAAGTTGGCCAGCCCCACCCCCCAAGGCTATAGCCCACCCGTTTTTGTGGCATTTTTTTGCTGGACGAACTTGGCGCCCCGGCCTTCGGGCTGTTATTTTTGGGCGCGGTTGTGGCCAGGGCCTATTTTCGGCACACGGAGGCTGCTCGCAAAGTCTCGTTCCATTTCGAGTCCGGCGGACGAAGTTGGCCAGCCCCACCCCCCAAGGCTATAGCCCACCCGTTTTTGTGGCCTTTTTCCGCTTGACGAACTTGGCGCCCTGGCCTTCGGGCGGTTATTTTTGGGCGCGGCTGTGCCCGGTGCCTATTTTTGGCACTCGGAGTGCGCTCGCAAAGTCTCGCGCCATTCCGAGTCCGGCGTACGAAGTTGGCCAGCCCCACCCCCCAAGGCTATAGCCCACCCGTTTTTGTGGCATTTTTTTGCTGGACGAACTTGGCGCGCTGGCCTTCGTGCTCTTATTTTTGGGCGCGGCTGTGCCCGGGGCCTATTTTCGGCACACGGAGGCTGCTCGCAAAGTCTCGTTCCATTTCGAGTCCGGCGGACGAAGTTGGCCAGCCCCACCCCCCAAGGCTATAGCCCACCCGTTTTTGTGGCCTTTTTCCGCTTGACGAACTTGGCGCCCAGGCCTTCGGGCAGTTATTTTTGGGCGCGGCTGTCCCCGGGGCCTATTTTCGGCACACGGAGGCAGCTCGCAAAATCTCGCGCCATTCCGAGTCCGGCGGACGAAGTTGGCCAGCCCCACCCCCCAAGGCTATAGCCCACCCGTTTTTGTGGCATTTTTTTGCTGGACGAACTTGGCACCCCGCCCTTCGGGCGGTTATTTTTGGGCGCGGCTGTGCCCGGGGCCTATTTTTAGTACACGGAGGCCGCTCGTAAAGTCTTGCGCCATTCCGAGTGCGGCGGACAAAGTTGGCCAGCCCCACCCCCCAAGGCTATAGCCCACCCGTTTTTGTAGCATTTTTTTGCTGGACGAACTTCGCGCCCCGGCCTTCGGGCGGTTATTTTTGGGCGCGGCTGTGGCCGGGGCCTGTTTTTTACACACGGAGGCCGCTCGTAAAGTTTCGCGCCATTCCGAGTCCGGCGGACGAAGTTGGCCAGCCCCACCCCCCAAGGCTATAGCCCACCCGTTTTTGTGGCCTTTTTCCGCTGGATGAACTTGGCGCCCAGGCCTTCGGGCAGTTATTTTTGGGCGCGGCTGTCCCCGGGGCCTATTTTCGGCACACAGAGGCTGCTCACAAAATCTCGCGCCATTCCGAGTCCGGCGGACGAAGTTGGCCAGCCCCACCCCCCAAGGCTATAGCCCACCCGTTTTTGTGGCCTTTTTCCGATGGACGAACTTGGCGCCCCGGCCTTCGGGCGGTTATTTTTGGGCGCGGCTGTGCCCGGTGCCTGTTTTTGGCACACGGAGGCCGCTCGTAAAGTTTCGCGCCATTCCGAGTCCGGCGGACGAAGTTGGTCAGCCCCACCCCCCAAGGCTATAGCTCACCCGTTTTTGTGGCTTATTTCCTCTGGACGAACTTGGCGCCCGGCCTTCGGGCGGTTATTTTTGGGCGCGGCTGTGCCCGGGGCCTATTTTTGGAACACGGAGGTTGCTCGTAAAGTCTTGCGCCATTCCGAGTCCGGCGGACGAAATTGGCCAGCCCCACCCCCCAAGGCTATAGCCCACCCGTTTTTGTGGCATTTTTTTGCTGGACGAACTTCGCGCGCCGGCCTTCGGGCTGTTATTTTTGGGCGCGGCTGTGCCCGGGGCCTATTTTCGGCACACGGAGGCTGCTCGCAAAGTCTCGTTCCATTTCGAGTCTGGCGGACGAAGTCGGCCAGCCCCACCCCCCAAGGCTATAGCCCACCCGTTTTTGTGGCCTTTTTCCGCTGGACGAACTTGGCGCCCTGGCCTTCGGGCGGTTATTTTTGGGAGCGGCTGTGCCCGGGGCCTATTTTTGGCACACGGAGGCTGCTCGCAAAGTCTCACGCCATTCCGAGTCCGGCGAACGAAGTTGGCCAGCCCCACCCCCAAAGGCTATAGCCCACCCGTTTTTGTGGCATTTTTTTGCTGGACGAACTTGGCGCGCCGGCCTTCGGGCGGTTATTTTTGGGCGCGGCTGTGCCCGGGGCCTATTTTTGGCACACGTAGACTGCTCGCAAAGTCTCGCGCCATTCTGAGTCTGGCGGACGAAGTTGGCGAGCCACACCCCCCAAGGCTATAGCCCACCCGTTTTTGTGGCCTTTTTCCTCTGGACGAACTTGGCGCCCCGGCCTTCGGGCGGTTATTTTTGGGCGCGGCTGTGACCGTGGCCTATTTTCGGCACACGGAGGCTGCTCGCAAAATCTCGCGCCATTCCGAGTCCGGCGGACGAAGTTGGCCAGCCCCACCCCCCAAGGCTATAGCCCACCCGTTTTTGTGGCCTTTTTCCGATGGATGAACTTGGCGCCCCGGCCTTCGGGAGGTTATTTTTGGGCGCGGCTGTGCCCGGGGCCTGTTTTTTACACACGGAGGCCGCTCGTAAGGTTTCGCGCCATTCCGAGTCCGGCGGACGAAGTTGGCCAGCCCCACCCCCCAAGGCTATAGCCCACCCGTTTTTGTGGCCTTTTTCCGCTGGACGAACTTGGCGCCCAGGCCTTCGGGCAGTTATTTTTGGGCGCGGCTGTCCCCGGGGCCTATTTTCGGCACACAGAGGCTGCTCACAAAATCTCACGCCATTCCGAGTCCGGCGGACGAAGTTGGCCAGCCCCACCCCCCAAGGCTATAGCACACCCGTTTTTGTGGCCCTTTTCCGCTGGACGAACTTGGCGCCCCCGCCTTCCGGTGGTTATTTTTGGGCGCGGCTGTGCCCGGTGCCTATTTTTGGCACACGGAGGCCGCTCGCAAAGTCTCGCACCATTCCGAGTCCGGCGGACGAAGTTGGCCAGCCCCACCTCCCAAGGCTATAGCACACCCGTTTTTGTGGCCTTATTCAACTGGACGAACTTAGCGCCCCGGCCTTCGGGCGGTTATTTTTGGGCGCGGCTGTGCCCGTGGCCTATTTTTGGCACACGGAGGCCGCTCGCAAAGTCTCGCGCCATTCCGAGTCCGGCGGACGAAGTTGGCCAGCCCCACCTCCCAAGGCTATAGCACACCCGTTTTTGTGGCCTTATTCCACTGGACGAACTTAGCGCCCCGGCCTTCGGGCGGTTATTTTTGGGCGCGCCTGTGCCCGTGGCCTATTTTTGGCACACGGAGGCCGCTCGCAAAGTCTCGCGCCATTCCGAGTCCGGCGGACGAAGTGGGCCAGCCCCACCCCCCATGGCTATAGCCCACCCGTTTTTGTGGCTTTTTTCCGCTGGACGAACTTGGCGCCCCGGCCTTCGGGCGGTTATTTTTGGGCGCGGATGTGTCCGGGGCCTATTTTTGGCAAACGGATGCCGCTCGCAAAGTCTCGCGCCATTCCGAGTCCGGCGGACGAAGTTGGCCAGCCCCACCCCCAAAGGCTATAGCACACCCGTTTTTGTGGCCTTTTTCCGCTGGACGAACTTGGCACCCCGGCCTTCGGGCGGTTATTTTTGGGGGAGGATGTGTCCGGGGCCTATTTTTGGCACACGGAGGCCGCTCGTAAAGTCTCGCCCAATTCCGAGTCCGGCGGACGAAGTTGGCCAGCCCCACCCCCCAAGGCTATAGCCCACCCGTTTTTGTGGCCTTTTTCCGCTGGACGAACTTGGCGCCCCGGCCTTCGGGCGGTTATTTTTGGGCGCGGATGTGTCCGGGGCCTATTTTTGGCAAACGGATGCCGCTCGCAAAGTCTCGCGCCATTCCGAGTCCGGCGGACGAAGTTGGCCAGCCCCACCCCCCAAGGCTATAGCCCACCCGTTTTTGTGGCCTTTTTCCGCTGGACGAACTTGGCGCCCCGGCCTTCGGGCGGTTATTTTTTGGCGCGGCTGTGCCCGGGCCCTATTTTTGGCACACGGAGACCGTTCACAAAGTCTCGCGCCATTCCGAGTCCGGCGGACGAAGTAGGCCAGCCCCACCCCCCAAGGCTATAGCCCACCCGTTTTTGTGGCCTTTTTCCGCTGGACGAACTTGGCGCCCCGGACTTCGGGCACTTATTTTTGGGCGCGGATGTGTCCGGGGCCTATTTTTGGCACACGGAAGCCGCTCGCAAAGTCTCGTGCCATTCCGAGTCCGGCGGACGAAGTTGGCCAGCCCCACCCCCCAAGGCTATAGCACACCCGTTTTTGTGGCCTTTTTCCGCTGGACAAACTTGGCACCCCGGCCTTCGGGCGGTTATTTTTGGGCGAGGATGTGTCCGGGGCCTATTTTTGGCACACGGAGGCCGCTCGTAAAGTCTCGCCCAATTCCGAGTCCGGCGGACGAAGTTGGCCAGCCCCACCCCCCAAGGCTATAGCCCACCCGTTTTTGTGGCCTTTTTCCGCTGGACGAACTTGGCGCCCCGGCCTTCGGGCGGAATATTTTTGGGCGCGGCTGTGTCCGGGGCCTATTTTTCGCACGTGGAGGCCGCTCGCAAAGTCTCGCGCCATTCCGAGTCCGGCGGACGAAGTTGGCCAGCCCCACCCCCCAAGGCTATAGCACACCCGTTTTTGTGGCCCTTTTCCGCTGGACGAACTTGGCGCCCCCGCCTTCCGGTGGTTATTTTTGGGCGCGGCTGTGCCCGGTGCCTATTTTTGGCACACGGAGGCCGCTCGCAAAGTCTCGTACCATTCCGAGTCCGGCGGACGAAGTTGGCCAGCCCCACCTCCCAAGGCTATAGCACACCCGTTTTTGTGGCCTTATTCAACTGGACGAACTTAGCGCCCCGGCCTTCGGGCGGTTATTTTTGGGCGCGGCTGTGCCCGTGGCCTATTTTTGGCACATGGAGGCCGCTCGCAAAGTCTCGCGCCATTCCGAGTCCGGCGGACGAAGTTGGCCAGCCCCACCTCCCAAGGCTATAGCACACCCGTTTTTGTGGCCTTATTCCACTGGACGAACTTAGCGCCCCGGCCTTCGGGCGGTTATTTTTGGGCGCGCCTGTGCCCGTGGCCTATTTTTGGCACACGGAGGCCGACGCAAAGTCTCGCGCCATTCCGAGTCCGGCGGACGAAGTTGGCCAGCCCCACCCCCCATGGCTATAGCCCACCCGTTTTTGTGGCTTTTTTCCGCTGGACGAACTTGGCGCCCGGGCCTTCGGGCGGTTATTTTTGGGCGCGGATGTGTCCGGGGCCTATTTTTGGCAAACGGATGCCGCTCGCAAAGTCTCGCGCCATTCCGAGTCCGGCGGACGAAGTTGGCCAGCCCCACCCCCCAAGGCTATAGCCCACCCGTTTTTGTGGCCTTTTTCCGCTGGACGAAGTTGGCGCCCCGGCCTTCGGGCGGTTATTTTTGGGCGGGGCTGTGACCGGGGCCTATTTTTGGCACAAGGAGGCCTCTCGCAAAGTCTCGCGCCATTCCGAGTCCGGCGGACGAAGTCGGCCAGCCCCACCCCCCAAGGCTATAGCCCACCCGTTTTTGTGGCCTTTTTCCGCTGGACGAACTTGGCGCCCCGGCCTTCGGGCGGTTATTTTTGGGCGCGGCTGTGGCCGGGCCCTATTTTTGGCACACGGAGACCGTTCGCAAAGTCTCGCGCCATTCCGAGTCCGGCGGACGAACGCGGCCAGCCCCACCCCCCAAGGCTATAGCCCACCCGTTTTTGTGGCCTTTTTCCGCTGGACGAAGTTGGCGCCCCGTCCTTCGGGCGGTTATTTTTGGGCGCGGATGTGTCCGGGGCCTATTTTTGGTACACGGAGGCCGCTCGCAAAGTCTCGCGCCATTCCGAGTCCGGCGGACGAAGTTGGCCAGCCCCACCCCCCAAGGCTATAGCACACCCGTTTTTGTGGCCTTTTTCCGCTGGACGAACTTGGCGCCCCGACCTTCGGGCGGTTATTTTTGGGCGCGGCTGTGTCCGGGGCCTATTTTCGGCACACGGAGGCCGCTCGCAAAGTCTCGCACCATTCCGAGTCCGGCGGATGAAGTTGGCCAGCCCCACCCCCCAAGGCTATAGCACACACGTTTTTGTGGCCTTATTCCGCTGGACGAACTTGGCGCCCCGGCCTTCGGGCGGTTATTTTTGGACGCAGCTGTGCCCGGGGCCTATTTTTAGCACACGGAGGCCGCTCGCAAAGTCTCGCGCCATTCCGATTCCGGCGGACGAAGTTGGCCAGCCCCACCTCCCAAGGCTATAGCACACCCGTTTTTGTGGCCTTATTCCACTGGACGAACTTAGCGCCCCGGCCTTCGGGCGGTTATTTTTGGGCGCGGATGTGTCCGGGGCCTATTTTTGGTACACAGAGGCCGCTCGCAAAGTCTCGCGCCATTCCGAGTCCGGCGGACGAAGGCGGCCAGCCCCACCCCCCAAGGCTATAGCCCACCCGTTTTTGTGGCCTTTTTCCGCTGGACGAAGTTGGCGCCCCGTCCTTCGGGCGGTTATTTTTGGGCGCGGCTGTGCCCGTGGCCTATTTTTGGCACACGGAGGCCGCTCACAAAGTCTCACGCCATTCCGAGTCCGGCGGACGAAGTTGGCCAGCCCCACCCCCCAAGGCTATAGCCCACCCGTTTTTGTGGCCTTTTTCCGCTGGATGAACTTGGCGCCCCGGCCTTCGGGCGGTTATTTTTGGGCGCGGATGTGTCCGGGGCCTATTTTTGGTACACAGAGGCCACTCGCAAAGTCTCGCGCCATTCCGAGTCCGGCGGACGAAGTTGGCCAGCCCCACCCCCCAAGGCTATAGCACACCCGTTTTTGTGGCCTTTTTCCGCTGGACGAACTTGGCGCCCCGACCTTCGGGCGGTTATTTTTGGGCGCGGCTGTGTCCGGGACCTATTTTCGGCACACGGAGGCCGCTCGCAAAGTCTCGCGCCATTCCGAGTCCGGCGGATGAAGTTGGCCAGCCCCACCCCCCAAGGCTATAGCACACACGTTTTTGTGGCCTTATTCCGCTGGACGAACTTGGCGCCCCGGCCTTCGGGCGGTTATTTTTGGACGCAGCTGTGCCCGGGGCCTATTTTTAGCACACGGTGGCCGCTCGCAAAGTCTCGCGCCATTCCGATTCCGGCGGACGAAGTTGGCCAGCCCCACCTCCCAAGGCTATAGCACACCCGTTTTTGTGGCCTTATTCCACTGGACGAACTTAGCGCCCCGGCCTTCGGGCGGTTATTTTTGGGCGCGGCTGTGCCCACGGCCTATTTTTGGCACGTGGAGGCTGCTCGCAAAGTCTCGCGCCATTCCGAGTCCGGCGGACGAAGTTGGCCAGCCCCACCCCTCATAGCTTTAGCCCACCCGTTTTTGTGGCTTTTTTCCGCTGGACGAACTTGGCGCCCCGGCCTTCGGGTGGTTATTTTTGGGCGCGGATGTGTCCGGGGCCTATTTTTGGCAAACGGATGCCGCTCGCAAAGTCTCGCGCCATTCCGAGTCCGGCGGACGAAGTTCGCCAGCCCCACCCCCCAAGGCTATAGCCCACCCGTTTTTGTGGCCTTTTTCCGCTGGACGAAGTTGGCGCCCCGGCCTTCGGGCGGTTATTTTTGGGGGCGGCTGTGCCCGTGGCCCAGTTTTGGCGCACGGAGGCCGCTCGTAAAGTCTCGCGCAATTCCGAGTCCGGCGGACGAAGTTGGCCAGCCCCACCCCCCAAGGCTATAGCCCACCCGTTTTTGTGGCCTTTTTCCGCTGGACGAACTTGGCGCCCCGGCCTTCGGGCGGAATATTTTTGGGCGCTGTGCCTGGGCCTATTTTTCGCACATGGAGGCCGCTCGCAAAGTCTCGCGCCATTCCGAGTCCGGCGGACGAAGTTGGCCAGCCCCACCCCCCAAGGCTATAGCACACCCGTTTTTGTGGCCCTTTTCCGCTGGACGAACTTGGCGCCCCCGCCTTCCGGTGGTTATTTTTGGGCGCGGCTGTGCCCGGTGCCTATTTTTGGTACACAGAGGCCGCTCGCAAAGTCTCGCGCCATTCCGAGTCCGGCGGACGAAGGCGGCCAGCCCCACCCCCCAAGGCTATAGCCCACCCGTTTTTGTGGCCTTTTTCCGCTGGACGAAGTTGGCGCCCCGTCCTTCGGGCGGTTATTTTTGGGCGCGGCTGTGCCCGTGGCCTATTTTTGGCACACGGAGGCCGCTCACAAAGTCTCACGCCATTCCGAGTCCGGCGGACGAAGTAGGCCAGCCCCACCCCCCAAGGCTATAGCCCACCCGTTTTTGTGGCCTTTTTCCGCTGGACGAACTTGGCGCCCCGGACTTCGGGCAGTTATTTTTGGGCGCAGATGTGTCCGGGTCCTATTTTTGGCACACGGAAGCCGCTCGCAAAGTCTCGTGCCATTCCGAGTCCGGCGGACGAAGTTGGCCAGCCCCACCCCCCAAGGCTATAGCACACCCGTTTTTGTGGCCCTTTTCCGCTGGACGAACTTGGCGCCCCCGCCTTCCGGTGGTTATTTTTGGGCGCGGCTGTGCCCGGTGCCTATTTTTGGCACACGGAGGCCGCTCGCAAAGTCTCGCACCATTCCGAGTCCGGCGGACGAAGTTGGCCAGCCCCACCTCCCAAGGCAATAGCACACCCGGTTTGTGGCCTTATTCAACTGGACGAACTTAGCGCCCCGGCCTTCGGGCGGTTATTTTTGGGCGCGGCTGTGCCCGTGGCCTATTTTTGGCACACGGAGGCCGCTCGCAAAGTCTCGCGCCATTCCGAGTCCGGCGGACGAAGTTGGCCAGCCCCACCTCCCAAGGCTATAGCACACCCGTTTTTGTGGCCTTATTCCACTGGACGAACTTAGCGCCCCGGCCTTCGGGCGGTTATTTTTGGGCGCGCCTGTGCCCGTGGCCTATTTTTGGCACACGGAGGCCGCTCGCAAAGTCTCGCGCCATTCCGAGTCCGGCGGACGAAGTGGGCCAGCCCCACCCCCCATGGCTATAGCCCACCCGTTTTTGTGGCTTTTTTCCGCTGGACGAACTTGGCGCCCCGGCCTTCGGGCGGTTATTTTTGGGCGCGGATGTGTCCGGGGCCTATTTTTGGCAAACGGATGCCGCTCGCAAAGTCTCGCGCCATTCCGAGTCCGGCGGACGAAGTTGGCCAGCCCCACCCCCCAAGGCTATAGCCCACCCGTTTTTGTGGCCTTTTTCCGCTGGACGAAGTTGGCGCCCCGGCCTTCGGGCGGCTATTTTTGGGCGGGGCTGTGACCGGGGCCTATTTTTGGCACACGGAGGCCGCTCGCAAAGTCTCGCGCCATTCCGAGTCCGGCGGACGAAGTCGGCCAGCCCCACCCCCCAGGCGATAGCCCACCCGTTTTTGTGGCCTTTTTCCGCTGGACGAACTTGGCGCCCCGGCCTTCGGGCGGTTATTTTTGGGCGCGGCTGTGCCCGGGCCCTATTTTTGGCACACGGAGACCGTTCGCAAAGTCTCGCGCCATTCCGAGTCCGGCGGATGAAGGCGGCCAGCCCCACCCCCCAAGGCTATAGCCCACCCGTTTTTGTGGCCTTTTTCCGCTGGACGAAGTTGGCGCCCCGTCCTTCGGGCGGTTATTTTTGGGCGCGGCTGTGCCCGTGGCCTATTTTTGGCACACGGAGGCCGCTCACAAAGTCTCACGCCATTCCGAGTCCGGCGGACGAAGTTGGCCAGCCCCACCCCCCAAGGCTATAGCCCACCCGTTTTTGTGGCCTTTTTCCGCTGGACGAACTTGGCGCCCCGACCTTCGGGCGGTTATTTTTGGGCGCGGCTGTGTCCGGGGCCTATTTTCGGCACACGGAGGCCGCTCGCAAAGTCTCGCGCCATTCCGAGTCCGGCGGATGAAGTTGGCCAGCCCCACCCCCCAAGGCTATAGCACACACGTTTTTGTGGCCTTATTCCGCTGGACGAACTTGGCGCCCCGGCCTTCGGGCGGTTATTTTTGGACGCAGCTGTGCCCGGGGCCTATTTTTAGCACACGGAGGCCGCTCGTAAAGTCTCGCGCCATTCCGATTCCGGCGGACGAAGTTGGCCAGCCCCACCTCCCAAGGCTATAGCACACCCGTTTTTGTGGCCTTATTCCACTGGACGAACTTAGCGCCCCGGCCTTCGGGCGGTTATTTTTGGGCGCGGCTGTGCCCACGGCCTATTTTTGGCACGCGGAGGCTGCTCGCAAAGTCTCGCCCCATTCCGAGTCCGGCGGACGAAGTTGGCCAGCCCCTCCCCCCAAGGCTATAGCCCACCCGTTGTTTGGCCTTTTTTCCGCTGGCTGAACTTGGCGCCCGGCCTTAGGGCGGTTATGTTTGGGCGGGACTGTGTCCGCAGCCTATTTTTGGGACGCGGAGGCCACTCGCAAAGTCTCGCCCCATTCCGAGTCCGCCGGACGAAGTTGGCCAGCCCCTCCCCCCAACGCTATAGCCCAACCGTTTTTTGGCCATTTTTCCGCTGGACGAACTTGGCGCCCCAGCCTTCGGGCAGTTATTTTTGGGCGCGGCTGTGCCCGCGGCCTATTTTTGGCATACGGAGGCCGCTCGCAAAGTCCTTCCCCATTCCGAGTCCGGCGGACGAAGTGGGCCAGCCCCTCCCCACAAGGCTATAGTCCACCCGTTTTTTTGCCATTTTTCCGCTGGGGGGTTTGGGCGCGCCGACCGTCGGGGGGTTATTTTTAGACGCGGCTGTGCCCGTGGCCTATTTTTGGCACGCGGAGGCCGCTCGCAAAGTCTCGCGCCATTCCGAGTCCGGCGGACGAAGTGGGCCAGCCCCACCCCCCAAGACTATAGCACACCCGTTTTTGTGGCCTTATTCCGCTGGATGAACTTGGCGCCCCGGCCTTCGGGCGGTTATTTTTGGACGTAGCTGTGCCCGGGGCCTATTTTTGGCACACGGAGGCCGCTCGCAAAGTCTCGCGCCATTCCGAGTCCGGCGGACGAAGTTGGCCAGCCCCATCCCCCAAGCCTATAGCCCACCCGTTTTTGTGGCCTTTTTCCGCTGGACGAAGTTGGCGCCCCGTCCTTCGGGCGGTTATTTTTGGGGGCGGCTGTGCCCGTGGCCCAGTTTTGGCGCACGGAGGCCGCTCGTAAAGTCTCGCGCAATTCCGAGTCCGGCGGACGGTTGGCCAGCCCCACCCCCAAGGCTATAGCCCACCCGTTTTGTGGCCTTTTTCCGCTGGACGAACTTGGCGCCCGGCCTTCGGGCGGAATATTTTTGGGCGCGGCTGTGCCCGGGCCTATTTTTCGCACATGGAGGCCGCCGCAAAGTCTCGCGCCATTCCGAGTCCGCGGACGGTTGGCCAGCCCCACCCCCAAGGCTATATCACACCCGTTTTAGTGGACCTTTTCCGCTGGACGAACTTGGCGCCCCCGCCTTCCGGTGGTTATTTTTGGGCGCGGCTGTGCCCGGTGCCTATTTTTGGCACACGGAGGCCGCTCGCAAAGTCTCGCGCCATTCCGAGTCCGGCGGACGAAGTAGGCCAGCCCCACCCCCCAAGGCTATAGCCCACCCGTTTTTGTGGCCTTTTTCCGCTGGACGAACTTGGCGCCCCGGACTTCGGGCAGTTATTTTTGGGCGCAGATGTGTCCGGGGCCTATTTTTGGCACACGGAAGCCGCTCGCAAAGTCTCGTGCCATTCCGAGTCCGGCGGACGAAGTTGGCCAGCCCCACCCCCCAAGGCTATAGCACACCCATTTTTGTGGCCTTTTTCCGCTGGACGAACTTGGTGCCCCGGCCTTCGGGTGGTTATTTTTGGACGAGGATGTGTCCGGGGCCTATTTTTGGCACACGGAGGTCGCTCGCAAAGTCTTGCGCCATTGCGAGTCCGGCGGACGAAGTTGGCCAGCCCCACCTCCCAAGGCTATAGCACACCCGTTTTTGTGGCCTTATTCAACTGGACGAACTTAGCGCCCCGGCCTTCGGGCGGTTATTTTTGGGCGCGGCTGTGGCCGTGGCCTATTTTTGGCACACGGAGGCCGCTCGAAAAGTCTCGCGCCATTCCGAGTCCGGCGGACGAAGTTGGCCAGCCCCACCCCCCATGGCTATAGCCCACCCGTTTTTGTGGCTTTTTTCCGCTGGACGAACTTGGCGCCCCGGCCTTCGGGCGGTTATGCCCCACCCCCCATGGCTATAGCCCACCCGTTTTTGTGGCTTTTTTCCGCTGGGCGAACTTTGCGCCCCGGCCTTCGGGCGGTTATTTTTGGGCGCGGATGTGTCCGGGGCCTATTTTTGGCAAACGGATGCCGCTCGTAAAGTCTCGCGCCATTCCGAGCCCGGCGGACGCCGTGGGCCAGCCCCACCCCCCATGGCTATAGCCCACCCGTTTTTGTGGCCTTTTTCCGCTGGACGAAGTTGGCGCCCCGGCCTTCGGGCGGTTATTTTTGGGCGCGGCTGTGCCCGTGGCCCATTTTTGGCGCACGGAGGCCGCTCGTAAAGTCTCGCGCAATTCCGAGTCCGGCGGACGAAGTTGGCCAGCCCCACCCCCCAAGGCTATAGCCCACCCGTTTTTGTGGCCTTTTTCCGCTGGACGAACTTGGCGCCCAGGCCTTCGGGCAGTTATTTTTGGGCGCGGCTGTCCCCGGGGCCTATTTTCGGCACACAGAGGCTGCTCACAAAATCTCACGCCATTCCGAGTCCGGCGGACGAAGTTGGCCAGCCCCACCCCCCAAGGCTATAGCACACCCGTTTTTGTGGCCCTTTTCCGCTGGACGAACTTGGCGCCCCCGCCTTCCGGTGGTTATTTTTGGGCGCGGCTGTGCCCGGTGCCTATTTTTGGCACACGGAGGCCGCTCGCAAAGTCTCGCACCATTCCGAGTCCGGCGGACGAAGTTGGCCAGCCCCACCCCCCAAGGCTATAGCCCACCCGTTTTTGTGGCCTTTTTCCGCTGGACGAACTTGGCGCCCCGGACTTCGGGCAGTTATTTTTGGGCGCAGATGTGTCCGGGGCCTATTTTTGGCACACGGAAGCCGCTCGCAAAGTCTCGTGCCATTCCGAGTCCGGCGGACGAAGTTGGCCAGCCCCACCCCCCAAGGCTATAGCACACCCGTTTTTGTGGCCTTTTTCCGCTGGACGAACTTGGCGCCCCGACCTTCGGGCGGTTATTTTTGGGCGCGGCTGTGTCCGGGGCCTATTTTCGGCACACGGAGGCCGCTCGCAAAGTCTCGCGCCATTCCGAGTCCGGCGGACGAAGTTGGCCAGCCCCACCCCCCAAGGCTATAGCACACACGTTTCTGTGGCCTTATTCCGCTGGACGAACTTGGCGCCCCGGCCTTCGGGCGGTTATTTTTGGATGCAGCTGTGCCCGGTGCCTATTTTTGGCACACAGAGGCCGCTCGCAAAGTCTCGCGCCATTCCGAGTGCGGCGGACGAAGTTGGCCAGCCCCACCCCCCAAGGCTATAGCCCACCCGTTTTTGTGGCCTTTTTCCGCTGGACGAACTTGGCGCCGCGGCCTTCGGGCGGGTATTCTTGGGCGCGGCTGTGCCCACGGCCTATTTTTGGCACGCGGAGGAGCCTCACAAAGTCTCGCGCCATTCCGAGTCCGGCGGACGAAGTCGGCCAGCCCCACCCCCCACGGCTATAGCCCACCCATTTTTGTGGCCTTTTTCCGCTGGACGAACTTGGCGTCGCGGCCTTCAGGCGGGTATTTTTGGGAACGGCTGTGCCCGCGGCCTATTTTTGGCACACGGAGGCGCCTCGTAAAGTCTCGCGCCATTCCGAGTCCGGCGGTCGAAGTTGGCCAGCCCCAACCCTAAGGCTATATCCCACCCGTTTTTGTGGCCTTTTTCAGCTGGACGAAGTTGGCGCCACGGCCTTCGGTTGGGTATTTTTGGGCGCGGCTGTGCCCGCGGCCTATTTTTGGTACACGGAGGTGCCTCGCAAAGTCTCGCGCCATTCCGAGTCCGGCGGACGAAGTTGGCCAGCCCCACCCCCCAAGGCTATAGCCCACCCGTTTTTCTGGCCTTTTTCCGCAGGACGAACTTGGTGCCGCGGCCTTCGGGCGGGTTTTTTTGGGTGCGGCTGTGACCGCGGCCTATTTTTGGCACACGGAGGCGCCTCGCAAAGTCTCGCGCCATTCCGAGTCCGGCGGACGAAGTTGGCCAGCCCCACCCCCCAAGGCTATAGCTCACCCATGTTTGTGGCCTTTTTCCGCAGGACGAACTTGGCGCCGCAGCCTTCGGGCGGGTATTTTTGGGCGCGGCTGTGCCCGTGGCCTATTTTTGGCTCACGGAGGTGCCTCCCAAAGTCTCGCGCCATTCCGAGTCCGGCGGACGAAGTTGGCCAGCCCCACCCCCCAAGGCTATAGCCCACCCGTTTTTGTGGCCTTTTTCCGCAGGACGAAATTGGTGCCGCGGCCTTCGGGCGGGTATTTTTGGGCGCGGCTGTGCCCGCAGCCTATTTTTGGCACACGGAGGCCGCTCGCAAAGTCTCGCCTTATTCCGAGTCCGGCGGACCAAGTTGGCCAGCCCTACCCCCCAAGGCTATCGCCCACCCGTTTTTGTGGCCTTTTTTCGCTGGACGAACTTGGCGCCCCGGCATTCGGGCGATTATTTTTGGGTGCGGCTGTGCCCACGGCCTATTTTTGGTACACAGAGGCCGCTCGCAAAGTCTCGCCCCATTCCGAGTCCGGCGGACAAACTTGGCCGGCCCCACCCCCCAAGGCTATAGCCCACCTGTTTTTGTGGCCTTTTTCCGTTGGACGAACTTGGCGCCCCGGCCTTCGGGTGGTTATTTTTCACGCGGCTGTACCCGCGGCCTATTTTTGGCACACGGAGGCCGCTCGTAAAGTCTCGACCCATTCCGAGTCCGGCGGACGAACTTGGCCAGCCCTACCCCCCAAGGCTATAGCTCACCCGTTTTTGTGGCCTTTTTCCACTGGACGAACTTGGCGTCCCGGCATTCGGGCGATTATTTTTGGGTGCGGCTGTGCCCATGGCCTATTTTTGGCACACGGAGGCCGCTCGCAACGTCTCGCCCCATTCCGAGTCCGGCAGACAAACTTGGCCGGCCCCACCCCCCAAGGCTATAGCCCACCTGTTTTTGTGGCCTTTTTCCGCTGGACGAAGTTGGCGCCCCGGCCAACGGGCTGTTATTTTTGGGTACGGCAGTGCCCGCGGCCTATATTTGGCACACGGAGGCCACTCACAAAGTCTTACCCCATTCCGAGTCCGGCGGACGAACTTGGCCAGCCCCACCCCCCAAGGCTATAGCCCACCCGTTTTTGTGGCCTTTTTCCGCTGGACGAACTTGGCGCCCGGGCATTCGGGCGATTATTTTTTGGCGCGGATGTGCCCGCGGCCTATTTTTTGTACACAGAGGCGGCTCACAAAGTCTCGCCCCATTCCGAGTCCGGCGGACAAACTTGGCCGGCCCCACCCCCCAAGGCTATACCCCACCTGTTTTTGTGGCCTTTTTCCGCTGGACGAACTTGGCGCCCCGGCCAATGGGCTGTTATTTTTGGGCGCGGCTGTGCCCGCGGCCTATTTTTGGCACACGGAGGCCGCTTTTAAATTCTCGCCCCATTCCGAGTCGGCGGACGAACTTGGCCAGCCCCACCCCCCAAGGCTATAGCCCACCCGTTTTTGTGGCCTTTGTCTGCTGGACGAACTTGGCGCCCCGGCCTTCGGGCGGTTATTTTTGGGCGTGGCTGTACCCGCGGCCTATTTTTGGCACACGGAGGCCGCTCGCAAAGTCTCACCCCATTCCGAGTCCGGCGAATGAACTTGGCCAGCCCCACCCCCCAAGGCTATAGCCCACCCGTTTTTGTGGCCTTTTTCCGCAGGACGAACTTGGCGCCCCGGCCAACGGGCTGTTATTTTTGGGTGTGGCAGTGCCCGCGGCCTATTTTTGGCACACGGAGGCCGCTCGCAAAGTCTCGCCCCATTCCGAGTCCGGCGGACGAACTTGGCCAGCCCCACCCCCCATGGCAATAGCCCACCCGTTTTTGTGGCCTTTTTCCGCTGGATGAACTTGGCGACCCGGCCTTCGGGTGGTTATTTTTGGTTGCGGCCGTGCCCGTGGCCTATTTTTGGCACACGGAGGCTGCTCGCAAAGTCTCGCCCCAGTCCGAGTCCGGCGGACGAACATGGCCAGCCCCACCCCTCAAGGCTATAGCCCACCCGATTTTGTGGCCTTTTTCCGCTGGACGAACTTGGCGCCCCGGCCTTCGGGCGGTTATTTTTGGGCGCGGCTGTACCCGCGGCCTATTTTTGGCACACGGAGGCCGCTCGCAAACTCTCGCCCCATTCCAAGTCCGGCGAACAAACTTGGCCAGCCCCACCCCCCAAGGCTATAGCCCACCCGTTTTTGTGGCCTTTTTCCGCCGGTCGAATTTGCCGCCCCGGCCTTCGGGCTGTTATTTTTGGGCGCGGCTCTGCCCGCGGCCTATTTTTCACACACGGAGTCCGCTCGCAAAGTCTCGCCCCATTCCGAGGCCGGCGGACGAACTTGGCCGGCCCCACCCCCCAAGGCTATAGCCCACACGTTTTTGTGGCCCTTTTCCGCTGGACGAACTTGGTGCCCCGGCCTTCGGGCAGTTATTTGTGGGCGCGGCTGTGCCGCGGCCTATTTTTGGCACACGGAGGTTGCTTGCAAAGTTTCGCCCCATTCCGAGTCCGGCGGACAAATTTCGCCGGCCCCACCCCCCAAGGCTATAGCCCACCCTTTTTGTGGCCCTTTTCCGCTGGATGAACTTGGTGCCCCGGCCTTCGGGCAGTTTTTTTTGGGCTCGGCTGTGCTCGCAGCCTATTTTTGGCACACGGAGGCCGCTCGCAAAGTCTCACCCCCATTCCGAGTCCGGCGGACGAACTTGGCCAGCCCCACTCCCCAAGGCTATAGCCCACCCGTTTTTGTGGCCTTTTTCCGCCGGACGAATTTGGCGCCCCGGCCTTCGGGCGGTTATTTTGGAGTGCGGCTGTGCCCGCGGCCTATTTTTGGCACATAGAGGCCGCTCGCAAAGTGTCGCCACATTCCGAGGCCGGCGGACGAATTTGGCCAGCCCCACCCCCCAAGGCTATAGCCCACCCGTTCTTGTGGCCTCTTTCCGCTGGACGAACTTGGCGCCCCGATCTTCGGGCGGTATTTTTTGGGCGCGGCTGTGCCCGCGGTCTATTTTTGGCACACGGAGGCCGCTTTTAAATTCTCGCACCATTCCGAGTCCGGCGGATGAACTTGGCCAGCCCCACCCCCCAAGGCTATAGCCCACCCGTTTTTGTGGCCTTTGTCCGCTGGACGAACATGGCGCCCCGGCCTTCGGGTGGTTATTTTTGGGGGAAGCTGTGCCCGCGGCCTATGTTTGGCACACCTAGGCCGCTCGCAAAGTCTCGCCCCATTCCGAGTCTAGCGGACGAACGTGGCAAGCCCCACCCCCCAAGGCAATAGCCCACCCGTTTTTGTGGCCTTTTTCCGCTGGACGAACTTGGCGCCCCAGCCTTCGGGTGGTTATTTTTAGGCGCGGCTGTGGACACGGCGTATTTTTGGCACACGTAGGCCGTTCGCAAAGGCTCGGCCCATTCCGAGTCCGGCGGACGAACTTGGCAAGCCCTACCCCCCAAGGCCATAGCCCACCCGTTTTTGTGGCCTTTTTCCACTGGACGAACTTGCCGCCCTGGCCTTCGGGCAGTTATTTTTGGGCGCGGCTGTGCCCACGGCCTATTTTTACAACACAGAGGCCGCTCGCAAAGTCTCGCCCCATTCCGAGTCCGGCGGATGAACTTTGCCAGCACCACCCCCCAAGGCTATAGCCCACCCGCTTTTCTAAACTTTTTCCGCTGGACGAACTTGGCGCAGCTGTGCCCGCGGTCTATTTTTGGCACACGGAGGCCGTTCGCAAAGTCTCACCCCATTCCGAGTCCGGCGGACGAACGTGGCCTGCCCCACCCCCCAAAGGCTATAGCCCACCCGTTTTTGTGGCCTTTTTCCGCTGGACGAACATGGCGCCCCGGCCCTCGGGTGGTTATTTTTGGGGGAAGCTGTGCCCGCGGCCTATGTTTGGCACACCTAGGCCGCTCGCAAAGTCTCGCCCCATTCCGAGTCTAGCGGACGAACGTGGCAAGCCCCACCCCCCAAGGCAATAGCCCACCCGTTTTTGTGGCCTTTTTCCGCTGGACGAACTTGGCGCCCCAGCCTTCGGGTGGTTATTTTTAGGCGCGGCTGTGCACGCGGCGTATTTTTGGCACACGTAGGCCGTTCGCAAAGGCTCGGCCCATTCCGAGTCCGGCGGACGAACTTGGCAAGCCCTATCCCCCAAGGCCATAGCCCACCCGTTTTTGTGGCCTTTTTCCACTGGACGAACTTGCCGCCCTGGCCTTCGGGCAGTTATTTTTGGGCGCGGCTGTGCCCACGGCCTATTTTTACAACACAGAGGCCGCTCGCAAAGTCTCGCCCCATTCCGAGTCCGGCGGATGAACTTTGCCAGCACCACCCCCCAAGGCTATAGCCCACCCGCTTTTCTAAACTTTTTCCGCTGGACGAACTTGGCGCAGCTGTGCCCGCGGTCTATTTTTGGCACACGGAGGCCGTTCGCAAAGTCTCACCCCATTCCGAGTCCGGCGGACGAACGTGGCCTGCCCCACCCCCCAAAGGCTATAGCCCACCCGTTTTTGTGGCCTTTTTCCGCTGGACGAACATGGCGCCCCGGCCCTCGGGTGGTTATTTTTGGGGGAAGCTGTGCCCGCGGCCTATGTTTGGCACACCTAGGCCGCTCGCAAAGTCTCGCCCCATTCCGAGTCAAGCGGACGAACGTGGCAAGCCCAAACCCCCAAGGCAATAGCCCACCCGTTTTTGTGGCCTTTTTCCGCTGGACGAACTTGGCGCCCCAGCCTTCGGGTGGTTATTTTTAGGCGCGGCTGTGCACGCGGCATATTTTTGGCACACGTAGGCCGTTCGCAAAGGCTCGGCCCATTCCGAGTCCGGCGGACGAACTTGGCAAGCCCTATCCCCCAAGGCCATAGCCCACCCGTTTTTGTGGCCTTTTTCCACTGGACGAACTTGCCGCCCTGGCCTTCGGGCAGTTATTTTTGGGCGCGGCTGTGCCCACGGCCTATTTTTACAACACAGAGGCCGCTCGCAAAGTCTCGTCCCATTCCGAGTCCGGCGGATGAACTTTGCCAGCACCACCCCCCAAGGCTATAGCCCACCCGCTTTTCTAAACTTTTTCCGCTGGACGAACTTGGTGCAGCTGTGCCCGCGGTCTATTTTTGGCACACGGAGGCCGTTCGCAAAGTCTCACCCCATTCCGAGTCCGGCGGACGAACGTGGCCTGCCCCACCCCCCAAGGCTATAGCCCACCCATTTTTGTGGCCTTTTACCGCTGGACGAACTTGGCGCTCCGGCCTTCGGGCGGTTATTTTTGGGTACGGCTGAGCCCGTGGGCTATTTTTGGCACACGGAGGCCGCTCGCAAAGGCTCGCCCCATTCCGAGTCCGGCGGACGAAATTGGCCGGCCCCACCCCCCAAGGCTATAGCCCACCCATTTTTGTGGCCTTTTTCCGCCGGACAAACTTGGCGCCCCGGCCTTAGGGCGGTTATTTTTGGCTGTGGCTGTGCCCGCGGCCTATTTTTGGCACACGGAGGCCGTTTGCAAAGTCTCACCCCTTTCCGAGTCCGGCGGACGAACTTGGCCAGCCCCACCCCCCAAGGCTATAGCCCGCCCGTTTTTGTGGCATTTTTTCCGCTGGACGAACTTGGCGCGCCGGCTTTCGGTTGGTTTTTTTTGGGTGTGGCTGTGCCCTCGTCCTATTTTTGGCACACGCAGGCTGCTCGCAATGTCCGACCCCCTTCCGAGTCTGGCGGACGAACTTGGCCAGCCCCAGCCCCCAAGGCTATAGCCCACCCGTTTTTGTGGCCTTTTTCCGCTGGACGAGCTTGGTGCCCCGGCCTTCGGGCGGGTATTTTTGGGCACGGCTGTGCCCGAGTCCTATTTTTTGGCGCACGGAGGCCGCTCGTAAAGTCTCAGCCCATTTCGAGTCCGGCGGACGAACTTGCCAGCCCCACTTTCAAGGCAATAGCCCACCCGTTTTTGTGGCCTTTTTCCGCTGGATTTAACTTGGCGCCCGGCCATCGGGCGCTTATTTTTGGTCTCTGCTGTTCCCGCGGCCTAGTTTTGTCCCACGGAGTCTGGTCGTAAAGTCTCTGCCCTTTCCGAGTCCGGCGGACGAACTTGGCCAGCCCCACCCCCCAAGGCTATAGCTCACCCGTTTTTGTGGCATTTTTTCCGCTGGACGAACTTGGCGCCCGGCTTTCGGGCGGTTATTTTTGGCGCGGCCTGTGCCGCGTCCTATTTTGTACACACACGGAGGACGCTCGCAATGTCCTACCCCATTCCGAGTCTGGCGAATGAACTTGGCCAGCCCCAGCCCCCAAGGCTATAGCCCACCCGTTTTTGTGGCCTTTTTCCGCTGGACGAACTTGGCGCCCCGGCCTTCGGGCGAGTATTTTTGGGCGCGGCTGTACCCGTGACCTATTTTTGGCACACGGAGGCCGTTCGGAAAGTCTCGCCCCATTCCGAGTCCGGCGGACGAACTTGGCCGGCCCCACCCCTCAAGGCTATAGCCCACCCGTTTTTGTGGCCTTTTTCCGCTGGGCGAACTTGGCGCCCCGGCCTTCGGGCGGGTATTTTTGGGCGCGGCTGTACCCGCGGCCTATTTTTGGTACACGGAGGCGCCTCGTAAAGTCTCGCGCCATTCCGAGTCCGGCGGACGAAGTATGCCAGCCCCATCCCCCAAGGCTATAGCCCACCCGTTTTTGTGGCCTTTTTCCGCTGGACGAACTTGACGCCCCGGCCTTTGGGCGGTTATTTTTTATCGCGGCTGTGCGCACTTCTTATTTTTAGCACACAGAGGCCGCTCGCAAAGTCTCGCCCCATTCCGAGTCCGGCGGACGAACTCGGCCAGCCCCACCCCCCAAGGCTATAGCCCACCCGTTTTTGTGGGCTTTTCCCGCTGGACGAATTTGGCGCCCCGGCCTTCGGGCGGTTATTTTTGGGCGCGGCTGTGCCCGCGGCCTATTTTTGGCACACGATGGCCGCTCGCAAAGTCTCGCCCCATTCCGAGTCCGGCGGACGAACTTGACCAGCCCTATCCCCCAAGGCTATAGCGCACCCATTTTTGTGGCCTTTTTCCGCTGGACGAACTTGGCGCCCCGGCCTTCGGGCGGTGATTTTTGGGCGCGGCTGTGCCCGTGGCCTATTTTTGGCACATGGAGGCCGCTCGCAAAGTCTCACCCCATTCCGAGTCCAGCGGACGAACTTGGCCAGCCCCACCCCCCAAGGCTATAGCCCACCCGTTTTTGTGGCCTTTTTCGGCTGGACGAAATTGGCGCCCCGGCTTCGGGCTGTTAGTTTCGGGTACGGCTGTGACCACGGCCTATTTTTGGAACACGGAGGCCGCTCGCAAAGTCTCACCCCATTCCCAGTCCGGCGGACGAACATGGCCAGCCCCACCCCCCAAGGCTATAGCCCACCCGTTTTTGCGTCCTTTTTCCGCTGGACGAACTTGGCGCCCCGTCTTTCGGGCGGTAATTTTTGGGTGCGGCCGTGTCTGCGGCCCATTTTTGGCACATGGAAGCTACTCGCAAAGTCTCACCCTATTCAGAGTCCGGCAGACGAACTTGGCCAGCCCCACTCCCCAAGGCTATAGCCCACCCGTTTTTGTGGCCTTTTTCCGCTGGACGAACTTGGTGCCCCGGCCTTCGCGTGGTTATTTTTGGGCGCGGCTGTGCCCGTGGCCTATTTTTGGCACATGGAGGCCGCTCGCAAAGTCTCGCCCCATTCCGAGTCCGGCGGACGAACTTGGCCAGCCCCACCCCCCAAGGCTATAGCCCACCTGTTTTTTCTGCCTTTTTCCGTTGGACGAACTTGGTGCACCGTCTTTCGGGGGGTAATTTTTGGGTGCGGCCGTGTCTATGGCCCATTTTTGGCACATGGAAGCTACTCGCAAAGTCTCACCCTATTCAGAGTCCGGCAGACGAACTTGGCCAGCCCCACTCCCGAAGGCTATAGCCGCCCGTTTTTGTGGCCTTTTTCCGCTGGACGAACTTGACGCCCCGGCCTTCGAGCGGTTATTTTTGGGTGCGGCTGTGCCCGTGGCCTATTTTTGGCACACGAAAGCCGTTCGCAAAGTCTCATCCCATTCCGAGTCTGGCAGACGAACTTGGCAAGCCCCACCCCCCAAGGCCCACCCGTTTTTGTGGACATTTTCCGCTGGACGAACTTGGCGCCCGGCCTTCGGGAGGTTATTTTTTGGCGCGGCCGTGTCCGCGGCCTATTTTTGGTACACGGAGGCCAATCATAAATTCTCGCCCCATTCCGAGTCCGGCAGACGAACTTGGCGAGCCCCACCCCCCAAGGCTATAGTCCACCCGTTTTTGTGCCCTTTTTCCGCTGGACGAACATGGCGCCCCGGCCTTCGGGCGGTTATTTTTGGGCGCGGCTGTGCCCGTAGCCTATTTTTTACACACGGAGACCGCTCGCAAAGTATCGCTCCATTCCGAGTCCGGCGGACGAACTTGGCCAGCCCCACCCCCCAAGGCTAAAGCCCACCCGTTTTTTGGGCATTTTTACGGCGGACGAACTTGGGGACGGGACCTTCGGGTGCTTATTTTTGGGTTCGGCTGTGCCCGTGGCCTATTTTTGGCACAAGGAGGCCCCTCGCAAAGTTTGGCCCCATTTCGAGTCCGACGGACGAACTTGGCCAGCCCCACCCCCCAAGGCTAAAGCCCACCCGTGTTTTGGGCATTTTTGCGGCGGACGAACTTGGGGACGGGACCTTCGGGTGCTTATTTTTTGTTACGGCTGTGCCCGCGGCCTATTTTTGGCTCACGGAGGCCCCTCGTAAAGTCTATCCCCATTCCGAGACCGGCGAACGAACTTGGCCAGCCCCACCCACCAAGGCTATAGCCCATCCGTTTTTTGGGCATTTTTGAGGCAGACGAACTTGCGGACGGGACCTTCAGGCGTGGCTGTGCCCGCGGCCTATTTTTGGCACACAGAGGCGCCTCATAAAGTCTGGCCCCATTCCGAGTCCGGCGGACGAACTTGGCCAGCCCCACCACCCAAGGATATAGCCCACCGGTTTTTTGGGCATATTTGCGGCGGACGAACTTGGGGACGGGACCTTTGAGTGCTTATTTTTGGGCGTGGCTGTGCCCGTGGCCTATTTTTGGCACATGGAAGCCCTTCGCAAAGTCTGGCCACATTCCAAGTCCGGCGGACGAACTTGGCCAGGCCCACCCACCAAGGCTATAGCCCACCCGTTTTTTGGGCATATTTGCGGCGGACGAACTTGGGGACGGGACCTTTGGGTGCTTATTTTTGGGCGTGGCTGTGCCCGTGGCCTATTTTTGGCACACGGAGGCCCCTCGCAAAGTCTGGCCCAATTCCGAATACGGCGGACGAACTTGGCCAGGCCCACCCCCCAAGGCTATAGGCCACCCATTTTTGGGCATTTTTGCGCGGACATTTAACTTGGGGCGGGACCTTCGGTGCTTATTTTTATTACGGCTGTGCCCGCGGCCTATTTTGGCTCACGCAGGCCCCTCGTAAAGTCTATCCCCATTCCGAGTCCGACGGACGAAGTTGGCCAGCCCACCCACCAAGGCTATAGCCCACCCGTTTTTGGGCATTTTGCGGCAGACGCGAACTTGCGGACGGGACCTTCAGGCGTGGCTGTGCCCGCGGCCTATTTTTTTGGTACACGGAGGTGCCTCATAAAGTCTGGCCCCATTCCGAGTCCGGCGGACGAACTTGGCCAGCCCCACCACCCAAGGATATAGCCCACCCGTTTTTTGGGCATATTTGCGGCGGACGAACTTGGGGACGGGACCTTTGTGTGCTAATTTTTGGGCGTGGCTGTGCCGTGGCCTATTTTTGGCACACGGAAGCCCTTCGCAAAGTCTGGCCACATTCCAAGTCCGGCGGACGAACTTGAACGGGCCCACACACCACTGAAATCGCCAACCCCTTTTTAGTCCATATTTGCGGCGGACGAACTTGGGGACGGGACCTTTGGGTGCTTATTTTTGGGCGTGGCTGTGCCCGTGGCCTATTTTTGGCACACGGAGGCCCCTCGCAAAGTCTGGCCCAATTCCGAATACGGCGGACGAACTTGGCCAGCCCCACCCCCCAAGGCTATAGGCCACCCGTTTTTTGGGCATTTTTGCGGCAGACGAACTTGGGGACGGGACCTTCGGGTGCTTATTTTTTGTTACGGCTGTGCCCGCGGCCTATTTTTGGCTCACGCAGGCCCCTCGTAAAGTCTATCCCCATTCCGAGTCCGACGGACGAAGTTGGCCAGCCCCACCCACCAAGGCTATAGCCCACCCGTTTTTTGGGCATTTTTGCGGCAGACGAACTTGCGGACGGGACCTTCAGGCGTGGCTGTGCCCGCGGCCTATTTTTGGCACACGGAGGCGCCTCATAAAGTCTGGCCCCATTCCGAGTCCGGCGGACGAACTTGGCCAGCCCCACCACCCAAGGATATAGCCCACCCGTTTTTTGGGCATATTTGCGGCGGACGAACTTGGGGACGGGACCTTTGAGTGCTTATTTTTGGGCGTGGCTGTGCCCGTGGCCTATTTTTGGCACACGGAAGCCCTTCGCAAAGTCTGGCCACATTCCAAGTCCGGCGGACGAACTTGGCCAGCCCCACCCACCAAGGCTATAGCCCACCCGTTTTTTGGGCATATTTGCGGCGGACGAACTTGGGGACGGGACCTTTGGGTGCTTATTTTTGGGCGTGGCTGTGCCCGTGGCCTATTTTTGGCACACGGAGGACCCTCGCAAAGTCCGGCCCAATTCCGAATACGGCGGACGAACTTGGCCAAACCCACCCCCCAAGGCTATAGGCCACCCGTTTTTTGGGCATATTTGCGGCGGACGAACTTGGGGACGGGACCTTTGGGTGCTTATTTTTGGGCGTGGCTGTGCCCGTGGCCTATTTTTGGCACACGGAGGCCCCTCGCAAAGTCTGGCCCAATTCCGAATACGGCGGACGAACTTGGCCAGCCCCACCCCCCAAGGCTATAGGCCACCCATTTTTTGGGCAT
This sequence comes from Citrus sp. QX-2021, assembly GCA_030444885.1. Classification (NCBI taxonomy): domain Eukaryota; kingdom Viridiplantae; phylum Streptophyta; class Magnoliopsida; order Sapindales; family Rutaceae; genus Citrus; species Citrus sp. QX-2021. Next base: position 27,081 of record JAUJEF010000473.1, on the reverse strand, counting down.
TTTTGCGGCAGACGAACTTGGGGACGGGACCTTCGGGTGCTTATTTTTTGTTACGGCTGTGCCCGCGGCCTATTTTTGGCTCACGCAGGCCCCTCGTAAAGTCTATCCCCATTCCGAGTCCGACGGACGAAGTTGGCCAGCCCCACCCACCAAGGCTATAGCCCACCCGTTTTTTGGGCATTTTTGCGGCAGACGAACTTGCGGACGGGACCTTCAGGCGTGGCTGTGCCCGCGGCCTATTTTTGGTACACGGAGGCGCCTCATAAAGTCTGGCCCCATTCCGAGTCCGGCGGACGAACTTGGCCAGCCCCACCACCCAAGGATATAGCCCACCCGTTTTTTGGGCATATTTGCGGCGGACGAACTTGGGGACGGGACCTTTGAGTGCTTATTTTTGGGCGTGGCTGTGCCCGTGGCCTATTTTTGGCACACGGAAGCCCTTCGCAAAGTCTGGCCACATTCCAAGTCCGGCGGACGAACTTGGCCAGGCCCACCCACCAAGGCTATAGCCCACCCGTTTTTTGGGCATATTTGCGGCGGACGAACTTGGGGACGGGACCTTTGGGTGCTTATTTTTGGGCGTGGCTGTGCCCGTGGCCTATTTTTGGCACACGGAGGCCCCTCGCAAAGTCTGGCCCAATTCCGAATACGGCGGACGAACTTGGCCAGCCCCACCCCCCAAGGCTATAGGCCACCCGTTTTTTGGGCATTTTTGCGGCAGACGAACTTGGGGACGGGACCTTCGGGTGCTTATTTTCTGTTACGGCTGTGCCCGCGGCCTATTTTTGGCTCACGTAGGCCCCTCGTAAAGTCTATCCCCATTCCGAGTCCGACGGACGAAGTTGGCCAGCCCCACCCACCAAGGCTATAGCCCACCCGTTTTTTGGGCATTTTTGCGGCAGACGAACTTGCGGACGGGACCTTCAGGCGTGGCTGTGCCCGCGGCCTATTTTTGGCACACGGAGGCGCCTCATAAAGTCTGGCCCCATTCCGAGTCCGGCGGACGAACTTGGCCAGCCCCACCACCCAAGGATATAGCCCACCCGTTTTTTGGGCATATTTGCGGCGGACGAACTTGGGGACGGGACCTTTGAGTGCTTATTTTTGGGCGTGGCTGTGCCCGTGGCCTATTTTTGGCACACGGAAGCCCTTCGCAAAGTCTGGCCACATTCCAAGTCCGGCGGACGAACTTGGCCAGCCCCACCCACCAAGGCTATAGCCCACCCGTTTTTTGGGCATATTTGCGGCGGACGAACTTGGGGACGGGACCTTTGGGTGCTTATTTTTGGGCGTGGCTGTGCCCGTGGCCTATTTTTGGCACACGGAGGACCCTCGCAAAGTCCGGCCCAATTCCGAATACGGCGGACGAACTTGGCCAAACCCACCCCCCAAGGCTATAGGCCACCCGTTTTTTGGGCATTTTTGCGGCGGACGAACTTGGGGACGGGACCTTCGGGCGCTTATTTTTGGGCGCGGCTGTTCCCGCGGCCTATTTTTGGCACACGGAGGCCGCTCGCAAAGTCTCGCGCCATTCCGAGTCCGGCGGACGAAGTTGGCCAGCCCCACCCCCCAAGGCTATAGCCCACCCGTTTTTGTGGCCTTTTTCCGCTGGACGAACTTGGCACCCCGGCCTTCGGGCGGTTATTTATGGGCGCGGCTGTGCCCGGGGCCTATTTTTGGCACACGGAGGCCGCTCGCAAAGTCTCGCGCCATTCCGAGTGCGGCGGACGAAGTTGGCCAGCCCCACCCCCCAAGGCTATAGCCCACCCGTTTTTGTGGCCTTTTTCCGCTGGACGAACTTGGCGCCGCGGCCTTCGGGCAGGTATTTTTTGGCGCTGCTGTGCCCGTGGCCTATTTTTGGTACGCGGAGGCTCCTCGCAAAGTCTCGCGCCATTCCGAGTCCGGCGGACGAAATTGCCCAGCCCCACCCGCCAAGGCTACAGCCCACCCGTTTTTGTGGCCTTTTTCCGCTGGACGAACTTGGCGCCGCGGCTTTCGGGGGGTTATTTTTGGGTACGGCTGTGCCCGCGGCCTATTTTTGGCACACGGAGGTGCCTCGCAAAGTCTGGCTCCATTCCGAGTCCGGGATTGAAGTGGGCCAGCCCCACCCCAATGCTATAGCCCACCTGTTTTTGTGGCCTTTTTCCGCTGGATGAACTTGGCGCCGCGGCCTTCGGGGGGTTATTTTTGGGCGCGGCTGTGCCCGGGGCCTATTTTTGGCACACGCAGGCGCCACGCAAAGTCTCGCGCCATTCCGAGTCCGGCGGACGAAGTTGGCCAGCCCCACCCCCCAAGGCTATAGCCCACCCGTTTTTGTGGCATTTTTCCGCTGGACGAACTTGGCGCCCCGGCCTTCGGGCGGTTATTTTTGGGCGCGGTTGTGCCCTGGGCCTATTTTTGGCACACGGAGGCCGCTCGCAAAGTCTCGCGCCATTCCGAGTCCGGCGGACGAAGTTGGCTAGCCCCACCCCCCAAGGCTAGAGCCCACCCACTTTTGTGGCCTTTTTCCGCTGGACGAACTTGGCGCCCCAGCCTTTGGGCGGTTATTTTTGGGTGTGGCTGTGCCCGGGCCTATTTTTGGCGCACGGAGGACACTCGCAAAGTCTCGCGCCATTCCGAGTGCGGCGGACGAAGTTGGCCAGCCCCACCCCCCAAGGCTATAGCCCACCCGTTTTTGTGGCCTTTTTCCGCTGGACGAACTTGGCGCCGCGGCCTTCGGGCAGGTATTTTTTGGCGCTGCTGTGCCCGTGACCTATTTTTGGGGGTACGCAGAGGCGCCTCGCAAAGTCTCGCGCCATTCCGAGTCCGGCGGACGAACTTCGCCAGCCCCACCGCCCAAGGCTATAGCCCACCCGTTTTTGCGGCCTTTTTCCACTGGACGAACTTGGCGCCCCAACCTTCGGGCGGTTATTTTTGGGCGCCGCTGTGCCCGCGGCCTATGTTTTGCATACGGAGGCCGGTCGCAAACTCTCGCCCCATTCCGAGTCCGGCGGACGAACTTGGCCAGCCCCAACCCCCAAGGCTATAGCCCACCCGTTTTTGCGGCTTTTTTCCGCTGGACGAACTTGGCGCCCCAACCTTCGGGCGGTTATTTTTGGGCGCGGCTGTGTCCGCGGTCTATTTTCTGCACACAGAGGACGCTCGCAAAGTCTCGCCCCATTCCGAGTCCGGCGGACGAATTTGGCCAGCCCCAACCCCCAAGGCTATAGCCCACCCGTTTTTGCGGCCTTTTTCCGCTGGACGAACTTGGCGCCCGAACCTTCGGGCGGTTATTTTTGGGCTCGGCTGTGCCCGCGGCCTATTTTTGGCACACAGAGGATGCTCGCAAAGTCTCGCCCCATTCCGAGTTCGGCGGACGAACTTGGCCAGCCCCACCGCCCAAGGCTATAGCCCACCCGTTTTTGCGACCTTTTTCCGCTGGACGAACTTGGCGCCCCAACCTTCGGGCGGTTATTTTTGGGCGCCGCTGTGCCCGCGGCCTATTTTTGGCATACGAGGGCCGCTCGTAAAGTCTCGCCCCATTCCGAGTCCGGCGGACGAACTTGGCCAGCCCCAGCCCCCAAGGCTATAGCCCACCCGTTTTTGTGGCCTTTTTCCGCTGGCTGAACTTGGCGCCCCTGCCTTCGGGCGGTTATTTTTGGGCTCGACTGTGCCCACGGCCTATTTTTGGCACACGAAGGCCACTCGCAAAGTATCGCCCCATTCCGAGTTCGGCAGACGAACTTGGCCAGCCCCGCCCCCCAAGGCTATAGCCCACCCGTTTTTGTGGCCTTTTTCCGCTGGACGAACTTGGCGCCCCGGCCTTCGGTCGCTTATTTTTGGGCGCGGCTGTGCCCGCGGCCTATTTTTGGCACACAGAGGATGCTCGCAAAGTCTCGCCCCATTCCGAGTTCGGCGGACGAACTTGGCCAGCCCCACCGCCCAAGGCTATAGCCCACCCGTTTTTGCGGCCTTTTTCCGCTGGACAAACTTGGCGCCCCAACCTTCGGGCGGTTATTTTTGGGCGCCGCTGTGCCCGCGGCCTATTTTTGGCATACGGAGGCCGCTCATAAAGTCTAACCCATTCCGACTCCGGCGGACGAACTTGGCCAGCCCCAACCCCCAAGGCTATAGCCCACCTGTTTTTGAGACTTTTTTCCGCTGGACGAACTTGGCGCCCCGGCCTTCGGGTGGTTATTTTTAGGCGCGGCTGGGCCCGCGGCCTATTTTTTGCACACGGAGGCCATTCGTAAAGTCTCGCCCCATTCCGAGTCCGGCAGACGAAGTTGGCCAGCCCCAACCCCCAAGGCTATAGCCCACCCGTTTTTGCGGCCTTTTTCCGCTGGACGAACTTGGCGCCCCAACCTTCGGGCGGTTATTTTTGGGCTTGGCTGTGCCCGCGGCCTATTTTTGGCACACAGAGGATGCTCACAAAGTCTCGCCCCATTCCGAGTTCGGCGGACGAACTTGGCCAGCCCCACCGCCCAAGGCTATAGCCCACCCGTTTTTGCGGCCTTTTTCCGCTGGACGAACTTGGCGCCCCAACCTTCGGGCGGTTATTTTTGGGCGCCGCTGTGCCCGCGGCCTATTTTTGGCATACGAGGGCCGCTCGTAAAGTCTCGCCCCATTCCGAGTCCGGCGGACGAACTTGGCCAGCCCCATCCCCCAAGGCTATAGCCCACCCGTTTTTGTGGCCTTTTTCCGCTGGCTGAACTTGGCGCCCCTGCCTTCGGGCGGTTATTTTTGGGCTCGACTGTGCCCGCGGCCTATTTTTGGCACACGGAGGCCACTCGCAAAGTATCGCCCCATTCCGAGTTCGGCAGACGAACTTGGCCAGCCCCGCCCCCCAAGGCTATAGCCCACCCGTTTTTGTGGCCTTTTTCCGCTGGACGAACTTGGCGCCCCGGCCTTCGGTCGCTTATTTTTGGGCGCGGCTGTGCCCGCGGCCTATTTTTGGCACACAGAGGATGCTCGCAAAGTCTCGCCCCATTCCGAGTTCGGCGGACGAACTTGGCCAGCCCCACCGCCCAAGGCTATAGCCCACCCGTTTTTGCGGCCTTTTTCCGCTGGACAAACTTGGCGCCCCAACCTTCGGGCGGTTATTTTTGGGCGCCGCTGTGCCCGCGGCCTATTTTTGGCATACGGAGGCCACTCATAAAGTCTCACCCAATCCGACTCCGGCGGACGAACTTGGCCAGCCCCAACCCCCAAGGCTATATAGCCCACCTGTTTTTGAGACTTTTTTCCGCTGGACGAACTTGGCGCCCCGGCCTTCGGGTGGTTATTTTTAGGCGCGGCTGGGCCCGCGGCCTATTTTTTGCACACGGAGGCCATTCGTAAAGTCTAGCCCCATTCCGAGTCCGGCAGACGAACTTGGCCAGCCCCACCCCCCAAGGCTATAGCCCACCCGTTTTTGTGGCCTTTTTCCGCTGGACGAACTTGGCGCCCCGGCCTTCGGGCAGTTATTTTTGGGCGCGGCTGTGTCCGCGTCCTATTTTTGGAACACAGATGCCATTCGCAAAGTCTCGCCCCATTCCGAGTCCGGCGGATGAACTTGGCCAGCCTCACCCCCCAAGGCTATAGCCCACCCGTTTTTGTGGACTTTTTCCGCTGCACGAACTTGGAGCCCCGGACTTCGGGCTGTTATTTTTGGGCGCGGCTGTGCCCACGGCCAATTTTTGACACACGGAGGCCGCTCGCAAAGTCTCGCCCCATTCTGAGTCCGGCGGACGAACTTGGCCAGCCCCAGCCCCCAAGGCTATAGCCCACCCGCTTTTGTGGCCTTTTTCCGCTGGCTGAACTTGGCGCCCGGCCTTCGGGCCATTATTTTTGGGCGCGGCTGTGCCCGCGGCTTATTTTTGGTACACGGAGGCAGCTCGCAAAGTCTCGCCCTATTCCAATTCCGGCGGACGAACTTGGCCTGCCCCACCCCCCAAGGCTATAGCCCACCCGTTTTTGTGGCCTTTTTCCGCTGGACGAACTTGGTACCCCGGCTTTCGGGCGGTTACTTTTGGGCGCTGCTGTGCCCACGGCCTATTTTTGGCACACGGAGACCGCTCGTAAAGTCTCGCCCCATTCCGAGTACGGCGGACGAACTTGGCCAGACCCACCCCCCAAGGCTATAGCCCACCCGTTTTTGTGGCCTTTTTCCGCTGGACGAACTTGGCGCCCCAGCCTTCGGGCTGTTATTTTTGGGCGCGGCTGTGTCCGCAACCTATTTTTGGCACACGGAGGCCATTCGTAAAGTCTCGCCCCATTCCGAGTCCGGCAGACGAACTTGGCCAGCCCCACCCCCCAAGGCTATAGCCCACCCGTTTTTGTGGCCTTTTTCCGATGGACGAACTTGGCGCCCCGGCCTTCGGGCAGTTATTTTTGGGCGCGGCTGTGTCCGCGTCCTATTTTTGGAACACAGAGGCCATTCGCAAAGTCTCGCCCCATTCCGAGTCCGGCGGATGAACTTGGCCAGCCTCACCCCCCAAGGCTATAGCCCACCCGTTTTTGTGGACTTTTTCCGCTGCACGAACTTGGAGCCCCGGACTTCGGGCGGTTATTTTTGGGCGCGGCTGTGCCCACGGCCAATTTTTGGCACACGAAGGCCGCTCGCAAAGTCTCGCCCCATTCTGAGTCCGGCGGACGAACTTGGCCAGCCCCAGCCCCCAAGGCTATAGCCCACCCGTTTTTGTGGCCTTTTTCCGCTGGCTGAACTTGGCGCCCGGCCTTCGGGCCATTATTTTTGGGCGCGGCTGTGCGCGCGGCTTATTTTTGGTACACGGAGGCAGCTCGCAAAGTCTCGCCCTATTCCAATTCCGGCGGACGAACTTGGCCTGCCCCACCCCCCAAGGCTATAGCCCACCCGTTTTTGTGGCCTTTTTCCGCTGGACGAACTTGGTACCCCGGCCTTCGGGCGGTTACTTTTGGGCGCTGCTGTGCCCACGGCCTATTTTTGACACACGGAGGCCGCTCGTAAAGTCTCGCCCCATTCCGAGTACGGCGGACGAACTTGGCCAGACCCACCCCCCAAGGCTATAGCCCACCCGTTTTTGTGGCCTTTTTCCGCTGGACGAACTTGGCGCCTCGGCCTTCGGGTAGTTATTTTTGAGCGCGGCTGTGTCCGCGGCCTATTTTTGGCACACGTAGGCCGCTCACAAAGTGTCGCCCCATTCCGAGTCCGGCGGACGAAATTGGCCAGCCCCACCCCCCAAGGCTATAGTCCACCCATTTTTGTGGCCTTTTTCCGCTTGACTAACTTGGCGCCCCGGCCTTCGGGCGGTTATTTTTGGGTGGGGCTGTGCCCGCGGCATATTTTTGCACACGGAGGCCATTCGCAAAGTCTCGCCCCATTCCGAATCCGGCGGACAAACTTGGCCAGCCCCACCCCCCAAGGCTATAGCCCACCCGTTTTTGTGGCCTTTTTTCGCTGGACGAACTTGGCGCCACGGCCTTCGGGCGGTTATTTTTGGGCACGGCTGTGTCCGCGGCCTATTTTTGGCACACGGAGGCCGTTCGCAAAGTATCGCCCCATTCCGAGTTCGGCAGACGAACTTGGCCAGCCCCGCCCCCCAAGGCTATAGCCCACCCGTTTTTGTGGCCTTTTTCCGCTGGACGAACTTGGCGCCCCGGCCTTCGGTCGCTTATTTTTGGGCGCGGCTGTGCCCGCGGCCTATTTTTGGCACACAGAGGATGCTCGCAAAGTCTCGCCCCATTCCGAGTTCGGCGGACGAACTTGGCCAGCCCCACCGCCCAAGGCTATAGCCCACCCGTTTTTGCGGCCTTTTTCCGCTGGACAAACTTGGCGCCCCAACCTTCGGGCGGTTATTTTTGGGCGCCGCTGTGCCCGCGGCCTATTTTTGGCATACGGAGGCCGCTCATAAAGTCTCACCCATTCCGACTCCGGCGGACGAACTTGGCCAGCCCCAACCCCCAAGGCTATAGCCCACCTGTTTTTGAGACTTTTTTCCGCTGGACGAACTTGGCGCCCCGGCCTTCGGGTGGTTATTTTTAGGCGCGGCTGGGCCCGCGGCCTATTTTTTGCACACGGAGGCCATTCGTAAAGTCTCGCCCCATTCCGAGTCCGGCAGACGAACTTGGCCAGCCCCACCCCCCAAGGCTATAGCCCACCCGTTTTTGTGGCCTTTTTCCGCTGGACGAACTTGGCGCCCCGGCCTTCGGCCAGTTATTTTTGGGCGCGGCTGTGTCCGCGTCCTGTTTTTGGAACACAGAGGCCATTCGCAAAGTCTCGCCCCATTCCGAGTCCGGCGGATGAACTTGGCCAGCCTCACCCCCCAAGGATATAGCCCACCCGTTTTTGTGGACTTTTTCCGCTGCACGAACTGGGAGCCCCGGACTTCGGGCTGTTATTTTTGGGCGCGGCTGTGCCCATGGCCAATTTTTGGCACACGGAGGCCGCTCGCAAAGTCTCGCCCCATTCTGAGTCCGGCGGAAGAACTTGGCCAGCCCCAGCCCCCAAGGCTATAGCCCACCCGTTTTTGTGGCCTTTTTCCGCTGGCTGAACTTGGCGCCCGGCCTTCGGGCCATTATTTTTGGGCGCGGCTGTGCCCGCGGCTTATTTTTGGTACACGGAGGCAGCTCGCAAAGTCTCGCCCTATTCCAATTCCGGCGGACGAACTTGGCCTGCCGCACCCCCCAAGGCTATAGCCCACCCGTTTTTGTGGCCTTTTTCCGCTGGACGAACTTGGTACCCCGGCTTTCGGGCGGTTACTTTTGGGCGCTGCTGTGCCCACGGCCTATTTTTGGCACACGGAGGCCGCTCGTAAAGTCTCGCCCCATTCCGAGTACGGCGGACGAACTTGGCCAGCCCCACCCCCCAAGGCTATAGCCCACCCGTTTTTGTGGCCTTTTTCCGCTGGACGAACTTGGCGCCCCGGCCTCTGGGCAGTTTTTTTAGGGCGCGGCTGTGCCCCCGGCCTATTTTGGGCACACGGAGGCCGCTCGCAAAGTCTCGCCCCATTCCGAGTCCGGCAAACGAACTTGGCCTGCCCCACCCCCAAGGCTATAGCTGGCCCATTTTTGTGGCCTTTTTCCGCTGCACGAACTTGGCGGCCCGGCCTTCGGGCAGTTATTTTTGGGCGCGGCTGTGCCCGCAGCCTATTTTTGGCACACGGAGGCCCCTCGTAAAGTCTCGGCCAATTCCGAGTCCGGCGGACGAACTTGGCCAGCCCCACCCCCCAAGGATATAGCCCTCCCGTTTTTGTGGCCTTTTTCCCCTGGACGAACTTGGCGCCCCAGCCTTCGCGCGGTTATTTATGGGTGCGGCTGTGCCCACGGCCAATTTTTGGCACACGAAGGCCGCTCGCAAAGTCTCGCCCCATTCTGAGTCCGGCGGACGAACTTGGCCAGCCCCAGCCCCCAAGGCTATAGCCCACCCGTTTTTGTGGCCTTTTTCCGCTGGCTGAACTTGGTGCCCGGCCTTCGGGCCATTATTTTTGGGCGCGGCTGTGCCCGCGGCTTATTTTTGGTACACGGAGGCAGCTCACAAAGTCTCGCCCTATTCCAATTCCGGCGGACGAACTTGGCCTGCCCCACCCCCCAAGGCTATAGCCCACCCGTTTTTGTGGCCTTTTTCCGCTGGACGAACTTGGTACCCCGGCCTTCGGGCGGTTACTTTTGGGCGCCGCTGTGCCCACGGCCTATTTTTGACACACGGAGGCCGCTCGTAAAGTCTCGCCCCATTCCGAGTACGGCGGACGAACTTGGCCAGACCCACCCCCCAAGGCTATAGCCCACCCATTTTTGTGGCCTTTTTCCGCTGGACGAACTTGGCGCCTCGGCCTTCGGGTAGTTATTTTTGAGCGCGGCTGTGTCCGCGGCCTATTTTTGGCACACGTAGGCCGCTCACAAAGTGTCGCCCCATTCCGAGTCCGGCGGACGAAATTGGCCAGCCCCACCCCCCAAGGCTATAGTCCACCCGTTTTTGTGGCCTTTTTCCGCTTGACTAACTTGGCGCCCCGGCCTTCGGGCGGTTATTTTTGGGTACGGCTGTGCCCGACGCCTATTTTTGGCAAAAGGAGGATGCTCGCAAAGTCTCGCCCCATTCCGAATCCGGCGGACGAACTTGGCCAGCCCCACCCCCCAAGGCTATAGCCCACCCGTTTTTGTGGCCTTTTTTCGCTGGACGAACTTGGCGCCACGGCCTTCGGGCGGTTGGTTTTGGGCACGGCTGTGTCCGCGGCCTATTTTTGGCACACGGAGGCCGCTCGTAAAGTCTCACCCCATTCCGAGTACGGCGGACGAACTTGGCCAGACCCACCCCCCAAGGCTATAGCCCACCCGTTTTTGTGGCCTTTTTCCGCTGGACGAACTTGGCGCCTCGGCCTTCGGGCAGTTATTTTTGGGCGCGGCTGTGTCCGCATCCTATTTTTGGCACACGGAGGCCATTCGCAAAGTCTCGCCCTATTCCGAGTCCGGCGGACGAAATTGGCCAGCCCCACCCCCCAAGGCTATAGTCCACCCATTTTTGTGGCCTTTTTCCGCTTGACTAACTTGGCGCCCCGGCCTTCGGGCGGTTATTTTTGGGTGGGGCTGTGTCCGCGGCATATTTTTGCACACGGAGGCCATTCGCAAAGTCTCGCCCCATTCCGAATCCGGCGGACAAACTTGGCCAGCCCCACCCCCCAAGGCTATAGCCCACCCGTTTTTGTGGCCTTTTTTCGCTGGACGAACTTGGCGCCACGGCCTTCGGGCGGTTATTTTTGGGCACGGCTGTGTCCGCGGCCTATTTTTGGCACACGGAGGCCGCGGCTGTGTCCAAGGTTGATTTTTGGCACACAGAGGCCGCTCGCAAAGTCTCGCCCCATTCCGAGTCCGGCGGACGAACTTGGCCAGCCCCACCCCCCAAGGCTATAGCCCACCCGTTTTTGTGGCCTTTTTCCGCTGGACGAACTTGGCTCCCCGGCCGTCGGGCGGTTATTTTTTAGCGCGGCTGTGCCCGCGGCCTATTTTTGGCACACGAAGGCCGCTCGCAAAGTCTCGCCCCATTCCGAGTCCGGCGGACGAACTTGGCCAGCCCCACCCCCAGGGCTAAAGCCCACCCGTTTTTGTGGCCTTTTTCCGCTGGACGAACTTTTTTACCCCGGCCTTCGGGCGGTTATTTTTCGACGCGGCTGTGCCTGCGGCCTATTTTCGGTACACAGAGGCCACTCACAAAGTCTCGCCCCATTCCGAGTCCGGCAGACGAACTTGGCCTGCCCCACTCCCCAGGGCTCTAGCCCACCCCTTTTTGTGGCCTTTTTCCGCTGGACGAACTTGGCGCCCCGGGCTTCGGGCGGTTATTTTTGGACGCGGCTTTGACCGCGGTCTATTTTCAGCACACAGTGGCCGCTCGCAAAGTCTCGCCCCATTCCGAGTCCGGCGGACGATCTTGGCCAGCCCCACCCCCCAAGGCTATAGCGCACCTGTTTTTGTGGCCTTTTTCCGCTGGATGAACTTGGCGCCCCGGCCTTTGGGCGGTTATTTTTTGGCGCGGCTGTGCCCGCGGCCTATTTTTGGCACACGGAGGCTGCTCGCAAAGTCTCGCCCCATTCCGAGTCCGGCGGACGAACATAGCCAGCCCCACCCCCAGGGCTATAGCCCACCCCTTTTTGTGGACTTTTTCCGCTGGACGAACTTGGCACCCCGGCCTTCGGGCGGTTATTTTTTGGTGTGGCTGTGCCCGCATCCTATTTTTTGCACACGGAGGCCCCTTGCAATGTCTCGTCCCATTCCGAGTCTGGTGGACGAACTTGGCCAGCCACACCCCCCAAGGCTATAGCCCACCCGTTTTTGCGGCCTTTTTCCGCTGGACGAACTTAGCGCCCCGGCCTTCGGGAGGTAATTTTTGGGTGCGGCTGTGCCCGCTGCCTATTTTTGGGACACAGAGGCCGCTCGCAAAGTCTCACCCCATTCTGTGTCCGGCGGACGAACTTGGCCAGCCCCACCCCCCAAGGCTATAGCCCACCCGTTTTTGCGGCATTTTTTTCCGCTGGACGAACTTAGCGCCCCGGCCTTCGGGCGGTTATTTTTGGGCGCGGCTGTGCCCGCGGCCTATTTTTGGGACGCGGAGGCCGCTCGCAAAGTCTAGTCCTATTCCGAGTCCGGCGGACGAACTTGGCCAGCCCCACCCCCCAAGGCTATAGCCCACCCGTTTTTGTGGCCTTTTTCCGCTGGACGAACGTGGCGCCCCGGCCTTCGGAAGGTTATTTTTGGGCGCGGCTGTGGCCGCGGCCTATTTTTGGGACACGAAGGGCGCTCGCAAAGACTCGCCCCATTCTGAGTCCGGCGGACGAACTTGGCCAGCCCCACTCCCCAGGGCTATAGCCCAACCCTTTTTGTGGCCTTTTTCCGCTGGACGAACTTGGCGCCCCGGGCTTCGGGCGGTTATTTTTGGACGCAGCTTTGCCCGCGGCCTATTTTCGGCACACAGTGGCCGCTCGCAAAGTTTCGCCCCATTCCGAGTCCGGCGGACGAACTTGGCCAGCCCCACCCCCCAAGGCTATAGCCCACCCGTTTTTGTGGCCATTTTCCGCTGGACGAACTTGGCGCCCCGGCCTTCAGGAGGTTATTTTTGGGTGCGGCTGTGGCCGCTGCCTATTTTTGGGACACAGAGACCGCTCGCAAAGTCTCACCCCATTCTGTGTCCGGCGGACGAACTTGGCCAGCCACACCCCCCAAGGCTATAGCCCACCTGTTTTTGTGGACTTTTTCCGATGGACGAACTTGGCTCCCCGGCCTTCGGGCCGTAATTTTTGGGCGCGGCTGTGTCCGCGGCCTATTTTTGGCACACGGAGGCCGCTCCCAAAGTTTCGCCCTATTCCGAGTCTGGCGGACGAACTTGGCCAGCCCAACCCCCCAGGGCTATAGCCCACTCCTTTTTGTGGCCTTTTTCCGCTGGATGAACTTGGCGCTCTGGCCTTCGGGCGGTTATTTTTGGGCGCGGCTGTGTCCGCGGGCTATTTTTTGCACACGGAGGCCGCTCGTAAAGTCTCGCCCCATTCCGAGTCCGGCGGACGAACTTGGCCAGCCCCACCCCCCAGGGCTACAGCCCACCCGTTTTTGTGGCCTTTTTCCGCTGGACGAACTTGGCGCCCCGGGCTTCGGGCGGTTATTTTTGGGCGCGGCTGTGCCCACGACCTACTTTCGGCACACAGAGGCCGCTCGCAAAGTCTCGCCCCATTCCGAGGCCGGCGGACGAACTTGGCCAGCCCCACCCCCCAAGGCTATAGCCCACCCGTTTTTGTGGCCTTTTTCCGCTGGACGAACTTGGCGCCCCGGCCGTCGGGCGGTTATTTTTTAGCGCGGCTGTGCCCGCGGCCTATTTTTGGCACACGGAGGCCGCTCGCAAAGTCTCGCCCCATTCCGAGTCCGGCGGACGAACTTGGCCAGCCCCACCCCCCAGGGCTAAAGCCCACCCGTTTTTGTGGCCTTTTTCCGCTGGACGAACTTTTTCGCCCCGGCCTTTGGGCGGTTATTTTTCGACGCGACTGTGCCCGCGGCCTATTTTCGGTACACAGAGGCCGCTCACAAAGTCTCGCCCCATTCCGAGTCCGCGAGATTTAACTTGGCGAGCCCCACACTCCATGGCTATAGCCCACCCGTTTTTGTGGCCTTTTTCCGCTGGACGAACGTGGCGCCCCGGCCTTCGGGACGTTATTTTTTGGCGCGGCTGTGTCCGCGGCCTATTTTGGAACACGGAGGGCGCTCGCAAGTCTCGCCCCATTCTGAGTCCGGCGGATTTAACTTGGCCAGCCCCACCCCAAGGCTATAGCCACACCTGTTTTTGTGGCCTTTTTCCGCTGGATGAACTTGGCGCCCGGCCTTTGGGCAGTTATTTTTGCGCGCGCTGCTGCGCCGCGCCTATTTTTGGCACACGGAGGCCGCTCGCAAAGTCTCGCCCCATTCCGAGTTCGGCGGACGAACATAGCCAGCCCCACCCCCCAGGGCTATAGCCCACCCGTTTTTGTGGCCATTTTCCGCTGGATTTAACTTGGCGCCCGGGCTTCGGGCGGTTATTTTGGATGCGGCTTTGCCGCGGCCTATTTTTCGGCACACACAGTGGCCGCTCCCAAAGTCTCGCCCCATTCCGAGTCCGGCGGACGAACTTGGCCAGCCCCACCCCCCAAGGCTATAGCCCACCCGTTTTTGTGGCCATTTTCCGCTGGACGAACTTGGCGCCCCGGCCTTCGGGGGGTTATTTTTGGGTGCGGCTGTGGCCGCTGCCTATTTTTGGGACACAGAGGCCGCTCGCAAAGTCTCACCCCATTCTGTGTCCGGCGGACGAACTTGGCCAGCCACACCCCCCAAGGCTATAGCCCACCTGTTTTTGTGGACTTTTTCCGATGGACGAACTTGGCTCCCCGGCCTTCGGGCCGTAATTTTTGGGCGCGGCTGTGTCCGCGGCCTATTTTTGGCACACGGAGGCCGCTCCCAAAGTTTCGCCCTATTCCGAGTCTGGCGGACGAACTTGGCCAGCCCAACCCCCCAGGGCTATAGCCCACCCCTTTTTGTGGCCTTTTTCCGCTGGATGAACTTGGCGCTCTGGCCTTCGGGCGGTTATTTTTGGGCGCGGCTGTGTCCGCGGGCTATTTTTTGCACACGGAGGCCACTCGTAAAGTCTCGCCCCATTCCGAGTCCGGCGGACGAACTTGGCCAGCCCCACCCCCCAGGGCTACAGCCCACCCGTTTTTGTGGCCTTTTTCCGCTGGACGAACTTGGCGCCCCGGGCTTCGGGCGGTTATTTTTGGACGCAGCTTTGCCCGCGACCTATTTTCGGCACACAGAGGCCGCTCGCAAAGTCTCGCCCCATTCCGAGTCCGGCGGACGAACTTGGCCAGCCCCACCCCCCAAGGCTATAGCCCACCCGTTTTTGTGGCCTTTTTCCGCTGGACGAACTTGGCGCCCCGGCCGTCGGGCGGTTATTTTTTAGCGCGGCTGTGCCCGCGGACTATTTTTGGCACACGTAGGCCGCTCGCAAAGTCTCGCCCCATTCCGAGTCCGGCGGACGAACTTGGCCAGCCCCACCCCCCAGGGCTAAAGCCCACCCGTTTTTGTGGCCTTTTTCCGCTGGACGAACTTTTTCGCCCCGGCCTTCGGGCGGTTATTTTTCGACGCGGCTGTGCCCGCGGCCTATTTTCGGTACACAGAGGCCGCTCACAAAGTCTCGCCCCATTCTGAGTCCGGCAGACGAACTTGGCCAGCCCCACCCCCCATTGCTATAGCCCACCCGTTTTTGTGGCCTTTTTCCGCTGGACGAACGTGGCGCCCCGGCCTTCAGAAGGTTATTTTTGGGCGCGGCTGTGGCCGCGGCCTATTTTTGGGACACGGAGGGCGCTCGCAAAGACTCGCCCCATTCTGAGTCCGGCGGACGAACTTGGCCTGCCCTCTCCCTGTGGCTCTAGCCCACCCCTTTTGTGGCCTTTTTCCGCTGGACGAACTTGGCGCCCCGGGCTTCGGGCGGTTATTTTTTGACGCGGCTTTGACCGCGGACTATTTTAGGGACACAGAGGCCGCTCGCAAAGTCTCTCCCCATTCCGAGTCCGGCGCGAACTTGGCCAGCCAGCCCCCCCCTGTAAGGCTATAGCCCACCCGTTTTTGTGGCCATTTTCCGCTGGACGAACTTGGCGCCCAGGCCTTCGGGAGGTAATTTTTGGGTGCGGCTGTGCCCGCTGCCTATTTTTGGGACACAGAGGCCGCTCGCAAAGTCTCACCCCATTCTGTGTCCGGCGGACGAACTTGGCCAGCCCCACCCCCCAAGGCTATAGCGCACCTGTTTTTGTGGCCTTTTTCCGCTGGATGAACTTGGCGCCCCGGCCTTTGGGCGGTTATTTTTTGGCGCGGCTGTGCCCGTGGCCTATTTTTGGCACACGGAGGCTGCTCGCAAAGTCTCACCCCATTCCGAGTCCGGCGGACGAACATAGCCAGCCCCACCCCCAGGGCTATAGCCCACCCCTTTTTGTGGACTTTTTCCGCTGGACGAACTTGGCACCCCGGCCTTCGGGCGGTTATTTTTTGGCGTGGCTGTGCCCGCATCCTATTTTTTGCACACGGAGGCCCCTTGCAATGTCTCGTCCCATTCCGAGTCTGGTGGACGAACTTGGCCAGCCACACCCCCCAAGGCTATAGCCCACCCGTTTTTGCGGCCTTTTTCCGCTTGATGAACTTGGTGCCCCGGCCTTCGGTCAGTTATATTTGGGCGCGGCTGTGCACGCGGCCTATTTTGGGCACACGGAAGCCGCTCACAAAGTCTCGCCCCATTCCGAGTCCGGCGGACGAACTTGGCCATCCGCGCCACCCAAGGCTATAGCCCACCCGTTTTTGTGGCCTTTTTCCGCTGGATGAACTTGGCGCTCTGGCCTTCGGGTGGTTATTTTTCGGTGCGGCTGTGCCCGCGGCCTATTTTTGGCACACGAAAGCCGCTAGAAAAGTCTTGCCCCATTCCGAGTCCGGGATTTAACTTGGCCATCCGCACCCCCCAAGGCTATAGCCCACCCGTTTTTGTTGCCTTTTTCCGCTGGATGAACTAGGCGCTCTGGCCTTCGGGCTGTTATTTTTGGGCGCGGCTGTGCCCGTGGCCTTTTTTTGGCACACAGAAGCCGCTCGCAAAGTCTCGCCCTATTCCGAGTCCGGCGGACGAACTTGGCCATCCGCACCCCCCAATGCTAAAGCCCACCCGTTTTTGTTGCCTTTTTCCGCTGGACGAACTTGGCGCCCCGGCCTTCGGGCGGTTATTTTTGGGCATGGCTGTGCCCGCATCCTATTTTGGGCACACAGAGGCCCCTTGCAAAGTCTCGTCCCATTCCGAGTCCGGCGGACGAACTTGGCCAGCCCCACCCCCCAAGGCTATAGCCCACCCGGTTTTGCGGCCTTTTTCCGCTGGATGAACTTGGCGCACCGGCCTTCGGTCGGTTATTTTTTAGCGCAGCTGTGCCCGCGGCCTATTTTTGGCACACGAAAGCCGCTCGCAAAGTCTCGCCCCATTCCGAGTCCGGCGGACGAACTTGGCCATCCGCACCCCCCAAGGCTATAGACCACCCGTTTTTGTGGCCTTTTTGCGCTGGATGAACTTGGCGCTATGGTCTTCGGGCGGTTATTTTTGGGCGCGGCTGTTCCTGCAGCCTATTTTTGGTACACGGAGGCCGCTCGCAAAGTCTCGCCCCATTCCGAGTCCGGCGGACGAACTTGGACAGCCACACCCCCCAACGCTATAGCCCACCCGTTTTTGTGGCCTTTTTCCGGTGGACGAACTGGGCGCCCAGCCTTCAGGCGGTTATTCTTGGGCGTGGCTGACCCCCCCGGCCTAATTTTGGCACACGGAGGCCGCTAACAAAGTCTCGTCCCATTCTGAGTCCGGCGGACGAACTTGGCCAGCCCCACCCCCCAAGGCTATAGCCCGCGCGTTTTTGTGGCCTTTTTCCGCCGGACGAACTTGGCGCCCCGGCTTTCGGGCAATTATTTTTGGGCACGGCTATGCCTGTGGCCTATTTTTGGCACACGGAGGCCACTCGCAAAGGCTCACCCCATTCCGAGTCCCGCGGACGAACTTAGCCAGCCCCACCCCCCAAGGCTATAGCCCACCCGTTTTTGTGGCATTTTTCCGCTGGACGAACTTGGCGCACCGGCCTTCGGGCAGTTATTTTTGGGCGCGGCTGTGCCCGCGGCCTATTTTTGGCACATGGCGGCTCCTCGCAAAGTCTCGTCCCATTCCGAGCCCGGCGGACGAACTTGGCCAGCCCCATCCCCCAAGGCTATAGCCCACCCGTTTTTTTGGCCTTTTTCCGCTGGACGAACTTGGCGCCCCGGCTTTCGGGTGGTTATTTTTAGGCTTGGCTTCGTCCGCGGCCTATTTTTGGCACACGGAGTCCGCTCGCAAAGTCTCATCCCATTCCGAGTCCGGCGGATGAACTTGGCCAGCCCCATCCCGAAGCTATAGCCCACCCGTTTTGTGGCCTATTTCCGCTGGACGAACTAGGCGCCACGGCCTTCGGGCGGTTATTTTTGGGTACGGCTGTGCCCGCTGCCTATTTTTCGTACGCGGAGGCCGCTCGCAAAGGTTCGCCCCATTCCGAGTCCGGCGGACGGTTGGCCATCCCTCCCCCAAGGCTATAACCCGCCCGTTTTTATGGCCTTTTTCCGCTGGACGAACTTGGTTCCGCGGCCTTCGGGCGGTTATTTTTGGGTGTGGCTGTGCCCGCAACCTACTTTTGGCACACGGAGGCCGTTCGCAAAGTCTCTCCCCATTCCGAGTCCGGCAGATGAACTTGGCCAGTCCCACCCCCCAAGGCTATAGCCCACCCGTTTTTGTGGCCTTTTTCCGCTGGACGAACTTGGCGCCCCGGCCTTCGGGCAGTTATTTTTGGGCGCGGCTGTGCCCAAGGCCTATTTTTGGTACACGGAGGCCGCTCGTAAAGTCTCATCCCATTCCGAGTCCGGCGGACGAACTTGTACAGCCCCACCTCCCAAGGCTATAGCCCACCCGTTTTTGTGGCCTTTTTCCGCTGGACAAACTTGGTGCCCCGGCCTTCGGGGAGTTATTTTTGGGCGCGGCTGTGCCCAGGGCCTATTTTTGGCACACGGAGGCCGCTCGCAAAGTCTCATCCCATTCCGAACCCGGCAGACGAACTTGGCCAGCCCCACCCCCCAAGGCTATAGCCCACCCGTTTATGTGGCCTTTTTCCGCTGGACGAACTTGGCGCCCCGGCTTTCGGGCCGTTATTTTTGGGCGCGGCTGTGCTTGCGGCCTATTTTTGGCACACGGAGGCCGCTCGCAAAGTCTCGCCCCATTCCGAGTCCGGCGGACGAACCTGGCCAGCCCCACCCTTGGCGCCCCAGCCTTCAGGCGGTTATTTTTGGGTGCGGCTGTGCTTGCGGCCTATTTTTGGCACATGGAGGCCGATCGCAAAATCTCGCCCCATTCTGAGTCCGGCGGTCGAACTTGGCTAGCCCCACCCCCAAGGCTATAGCACACCCGTTTTTGTGGCCATTTTCCGCTAGACGAACTTGGCGACCCTGCGTTAGGGTGGTTATTTTTGGGAGCGGCTATGCCGGCGGCCTATTTTTGGTACACGGACGCCGCTCACAAAGTCTCATCCCATTCCGAGTCCGGCGGACGAACTTGGCCAGCCCCACCCCCCAAGGCTATAGCCCACACATTTTTGTGGCTTTTTTCCGCTGGACGAACTTGGCGCCCCTGCTTTCGGGCCGTTATTTTTGGGCACGGCTGTGCCCGTGGCCTATTTTTGGCACACGGAGGCCGCTCGCAAAGTCTTATCCCATTCCGAGTCCGGCGGACTAACTTGGCCAGCCCCACCCCCCAAGGCTATAGCCCACCCGTTTTTGTGGCCTTTTTCCACTGGACGAACTTGGCGCCCCGGCCTTCGGGCAGTTATTTTTGGGCGCGTCTGTGCCCGCAGCCTACTTTTGGCACACAGAGGCTGCTCGCAAAGTCTCGTCCCATTCTGAGTCCGGCGGACGAACTTGGCCAGCCCCACCCCCCAAGGCTATAGCCCGCCCGTCTTTATGGCCTTTTTCCGCTGGACGAACTTGGCGCCACGGCCTTCGGGCGGTTATTTTTGGGTGCAGCTGTGCCCGCGGCCTAGTTTTGGCACACGGCCGCCGCTCGCAAAGTCTCGCCCCATTCCGAGTCCGGTGGACGAACATGGCCGGCCCCACCACCCAAGGCTATAGCCCCCGCGTTTTTGTGGCCTTTTTCCGCCGGACGAACTTGGCGCCCCGGCTTTCGGGCAATTATTTTTGGGCACGGCTATGCCTGTGGCCTATTTTTGGCACACGGAGTCCGCTCGCAAAGTCTCATCCCATTCCGAGTCCGGCGGACGAACTTGGCCAGCCCCATCCCCCGAAGCTATAGCCCACCCGTTTTTGTGGCCTATTTCCGCTGGACGAACTAGGCGCCACGGCCTTCGGACAGTAATTTTTTGGCGCGGCTGTGACCGCGGCATATTTTTAGCACATGGCGGCTCCTCGCAAAGTCTCGTCCCATTCCGAGCCCGGCGGACGAACTTGGCCAGCTCCACCCCCCAAGGCTATAGCCCACCCATTTTTGTGGCCTTTTTCCGCTGGACGAACTTGGCGCGCCGGCTTTCGGGCTGTTATTTTTAGGCGTGGCTACGCCCGCGGCCTATTTTTGGCACACGGAGGCCGCTCGAAAAGTCTCGCCCCATTCCAAGTCCGGCTGACGAACTTGGCCTGCCCCACCCCCCAAGGCTATAACCCGCCCGTTTTTATGGCCATTTTCCGTTGGACGAACTTGGTTCCGCGGCCGTCGGGCGGTTATTTTTGGGTGTGGCTGTGGCCGCAACCTACTTTTGGCACACGGAGGCCGCTCGCAATGTCTCGTCCCATTCCAAGTCCGGCTGACGAACTTGGCCTGCCCCACCCCCCAACGCTATAACCCGCCCGTTTTTATGGCCTTTTTCCGCTGGACGAACTTGGTTCCGCGGCCTTCGGGCGGTTATTTTTGGGTGTGGCTGTGCCCGCAACCTACTTTTGGCACACGGAGGCCGCTCGAAAAGACTCATCCCATTCCGAGTCCGGCGGACGAACTTGGCCAGCCCCACCCCCCAAGGCTATAGCCCACCCGTTTTTGTGGCCTATTTCCGCTGGACGAACTAGGCGCCACGACCTTCGGACAGTCATTTTTCGGTGCGGCTGTGACCGCGGCATATTTTTAGGCCACGGAGGTCGCTCGTAATGTCTCGTCCCATTCCAAGTCCGGCTGACGAACTTGGCCTGCCCCACCCCCCAAGGCTATAACCCGCCCGTTTTTATGGCCTTTTTCCGCTGGACGAACTTGGTTCCGCGGCCTTCGGGCGGTTATTTTTGGGTGTGGCTGTGCCCGCATCCTACTTTTGGCACACGGAGGCCGCTCGCAAAGTCTCTCCCCATTCCGAGTCCGGCTGACGAACTTGGCCTGCACCACCCCCCAAGGCTATAACCCGCCCGTTTTTATGGCCTTTTTCCGCTGGACGAACTTGGTTCCGCGGCCTTCGGGCGGTTATTCTTGGGTGTGGCTGTGCCTGCAACCTACTTTTGGCACACAGAGGCCGTTCGCAAAGTCTCTCCCCATTCCGAGTCCGGCGGATGAACTTGGCCAGTCCCACCCCCCAAGGCTATAGCCCACCCGTTTTTGTGGCCTTTTTCCGCTGGACGAACTTGGCGCCCCGGCCTTCGGGCAGTTATTTTTGGGCACGGCTGTGCCCAGGGCCTATTTTTGGTACACGGAGGCCGCTAGCAAAGTCTCATCCCATTCCGAGTCCGGCGGATGAACTTGAACAGCCCCACCTCCCAAGGCTATAGCCCACCCGTTTTTGTGGCCTTTTTCCGCTGGACGAACTTGGCGCCCCGGCCTTCGGGGAGTTATTTTTGGGCGCGGCTGTGCCCAGGGCCTATTTTTGGCACACGGAGGCCGCTCGCAAAGTCTCATCCCATTCCGAATCCGGCAGACGAACTTGGCCAGCCCCACCCCCCAAGGCTATAGCCCACCCGTTTTTGTGGCCTTTTTCCGCTGGACGAACTTGGCGCCCCGGCCTTCGGGGAGTTATTTTTGGGCGCGGCTGTGCCCAGGGCCTATTTTTGGCACACGGAGGCCGCTCGCAAAGTCTCATCCCATTCCGAGTCCGGCGGACGAACTTGAACAGCCCCACCTCCCAAGGCTATAGCCCACCCGTTTTTGTGGCCTTTTTCCGCTGGACGAACTTGGCGCCCCGGCCTTCGGGGGGTTATTTTTGGGCACGGCTGTGCCTGCGGGCTATTTTTGGTGCACAGAGGCCCCTCGCAAAGTCTTGCCCCATTCCGAGTCCGGCGGACGAACTTCGCCAGCCCCTCCCCCCAAGGGTATAGCCCACCCAATTTTGGGCATTTTTGCGGCGGACGAAATTGGGGACCGGACCTTCGGACACTTATTTTTTGGCGCGGCTGTGCCCGCGGCTTATTTTTGGCTCACGGAGGCCCCTCGCAAGGCTATAACCCACCCGTTTTTTGGGCATTTTTGCGGCGGACGAACTTGGGGACCGGACCTTCGGGCGCTTATTTTTGGGCGCGGCTGTGCCCATGGCCCATTTTTGGCACACGGAGGCCCCTCGCAAAGTCTGGGCCCATTCCGAGTCCGGCGGCCGAACTTGGCCAGCCCCTCCCCCCAAGGCTATAGCCCACCCGTTTTTTCGTCATTTTTACGGCGAACGAACTTGGGGACCGGACCTTTGGGCGCTTATTTTTGGGCGCGGCTGTTCCCGCGGCCTATTTTTGGTGCATGGAGGCCCCTCGCAAAGTCTGGGCCGATTCCGAGTCCGGCGGATGAACTTGGCCAGACCCTCCCCCCAATCCTATAGCCCACCCTTTTTTTTCAGCATTTTTACGGCGCAGGAACTTGAGGACCGGGCCTTCGGCCGCTTATTTTTGGGCGCGGCTGTTCCAGCGGCCTATTTTTGGTGCACGGAGGCCCCTCGGAAAGTCTGGGCCCATTCCGAGTCCGCGGACGAACTTAGCCCGCCCTCCCCCCAAGGCTATAGCCCACCCGTTTTTTGGGCATTCTTGCGGCGGACGAACTTGGGGACTGGACCTTCGTGCGCTTATTTTTGGCGCATTCATGCCTGCGGCCTATTTTTGGCACACAGAGGCCACTCGCAAAGTTTGGCTCCATTCCGAGTCCGGCGGACGAACTTGGCCAGCCCCTCCCCCCAAGGCTATAGCCCACCCGTTTTTTGGGCATTTTTGCGGCGGACGAAGTTGGGGACCGGGCCTTCGGGCGCTTATTTTAGGGCGCGGCCGTGCCCGCGGCCTATTTTTGGCACACGGAGGCCCCTCCCAGAGTCAGGCCCCATTCCGAGTCCGGGGGACGAACTTGGCCAGCCCCTCCCCCCAAGGCTATTGCGCACCCGTTTTTTGGGCGTTTTTGCGGTGGACGAACTTGGGGACCGGACCTTCGGGCGCTTATTTTTGGGCGCAGCTTTGCCCGTGACCTATTTTTCACACACGGAGGCCCCTCGCAGAGTCAGGCCCCATTCCGAGTCCGGCGGACGAACTTGGCCAGCCCCTCCCCCCAAGGCTATAGCCCACCCGTTTTTTCGGCATTTTTGCGGGGGACGAACATGGGGACCGGACCTTCGGGTGATTATTTTCAGAATTGGCTGTGCCCGCGGCCTATTTTTGGCACACGGAGGCCCCTCGCAAAGTCTGGTCCAATTCCGAGTCCGGCGGACGAACTTGGCCAGCCCCTCCCCCCAAGGCTATAGCCCACCTGTTTTTTCGGCATTTTTGCAACGGACGAACTTCGGGACGGGACCTTCGGGCACTTATTTTAGGGTGCGGCTGTGCCCGTGGCCTATTTTTGGCACACGAAGGCCCCTCGCAAAGTCTGGCCCCATTCCTAGTCTGGCGGACGAACTTGGCCAGCCCCTCCCCCCAAGGCTATCGCCCACCCGTTTTTTGGGAGTTTTTGCGGCGGACGAACTTGGGGACCAGACCTTCGGGCGCTTTCTTTTTGGCGCGGCTGTGTCCCCGCGGCCTATTTTTGGCACACGGAGGCCCCTCGCAAAGTCTCACCCCATTCCGAGACCGGCGGACGAACTTGGCCAGCCCCTCCCCCCAAGGCTATAGCCCACCCGTTTTTTGGGCATTTTTGCAACGGACGAACTTGGGGACCGGACCTTCGGGCACTTATTTTTGGGTGCGGCTGTGCCCGCGGCCTATTTTTGGCACATGAAGGCCCCGCGCAAAGTCTGGCCCCATTCCGAGTCCGGCGGACGAACATGGCCAGCCCCTCCCCCCAAGGCTATAGCCCACCCGTTTTTTGGGCGTTTTTGCGGCGGACGAACTTGGGGACCGGACCTTCGGGCGGTTATTTTTGGGCGCGGCTGTGTCCCCGCGGCCTATTTTTGGCACACGGAGGTCCCTCGCAAAGTCTGGCCCCATTCCGAGTCCGGCGGACGAACCTGGGCTAGCCCATCCCCCCAAGGCTATAGCCCACCCGTTTTTTGGGCATTTTTGCAACGGACGAACTTGGGGACCGGACCTTCGGGCACTTATTTTTGGGTGCGGCTGTGCCCGCTCCTATTTTTTGGCACACGGAGGCCCTCGTAAAGTCTGGCCCCATTCCGAGTCCGCGGACAAACTGGGCTAGCCCATCCCCCCAAGGCTATAGCCCACCCGTTTTTTGGGCTTTTTTGCAACGGACGAACTTGGGGACCGGACCTTCGGGTACTTATTTTTGGGTGCGACTGTGCCCGCGGCCTATTTTTGGCACACGAAGGCCCCTCGCAAAGTCTGGCCCAATTCCGAGTCCGGCGGACGAACTTGGCCAGCCCCTTCACCCAAGGCTAAAGCCCACCCGTTTTTTGGGCATTTTTGCGGCGGACGAACTTGGGGACCGGACCTTCGGGCACTTATTTTTGGGTGCGGCTGTGCCCGCGGCCTATTTTTGGCACACGGAGGTGCCTCGCAAAGTCTCGCGCCATTCCGAGTCCGGCAGACGAAGTTGGCCAGCCCCCCCCCAAGGCTATAGCCCACCCGTTTTTGTGGCCATTTTCCGCTGGACGAACTTCGCGCCCCGGCCTTCGGGCGGGAATTTTGGGCACGGCTGTGCCCGCTGCCTATTTTTGGCACACGGAGGTGCCTCGCAACGTCTCGCGCCATTCCGAGTCCGGCGGACGAAGTTGGCCAGCCCCACCCCTCAAGGCTATAGCCCACCCGTTTTTGTGCCCTTTTTCCGCTGGACGAACTTGGCGCCCCGGCCATCGGGCGGTAATTTTTGGACGCGGCTGTGCCCGCGGCCTATTTTTGGTACACGGAGGCCCCTCGGAAAGTCTCGCGCCATTCCGAGTCCGGCGGACGAAGTTGGCCAGCCCCACCCCCCAAGGCTATAGCCCACCCGTTTTTGTGGCCTTTTTCCGCTGGACGAACTTGGCGCCCCGGCCATCGTGCGGGTATTTTTGGGCGCAGCTGTGCCCGTGGCCTATTTTTGGCACACGGAGGTGCCTCGCAAAGTCTCGCGCCATTCCGAGCCCTGCGGACGAAGTGGGCCAGCCCCTCCCCCCAAGGCTATAGCCCACCCGTTTTTTGGCCATTTTTCCGCTGGGGGGTTTGGGCGCGCCGACCTTCGGGAGGGTAGTTTTGGGCGCGGCTCTGCCCGTGGCCTATTTTTGGTACGCGGAGGCCGCTCGCAAAGTCTCGCCCCATTCCGTGTCCGGCGGACGAAGTTGGCCAGCCCTCCCCCCAAGGCTATAGCCCACCCGTTTTTTGGCCATTTTTCCGCTGGACGAACTTGGCGCCCCGGCCTTCGTTGGGTTATTTTTGGGCGCTGCTGTGCCCGCGGCCTATTTTTGGCACGCGGAGGTTGCTCGCAAAGTCTCGCCCATTCCGAGTCCGGCGGACGAAGTTGGCCAGCCCCTCCCCCCAAGGCTATAGCCCACCAGTTTTTTGGCCATTTTTCCGCACGACGAACTTGGCGCCCCGGCCTTCAGGCAGTTAGTTTTGGGCGCGGCTGTGCCCGCGGCCTATTTTTGGCACGCGGAGGCCGCTCGCAAAGTCTCGCCCCATTCCGAGTCCGGCGGACGAAGTGTGCCAGCCCCTCCCCCCAAGGCTATGGCCCACCCGTTTTTTGGCCATTTTTCCGCTGGGGGGTTTGGGCGCGCCGACCTTCAGGCGGGTAGTTTTGGATGCGGCTCTGCCCGTGGCCTATTTTTGGCACCCGGAGGCCGCTCGCAAAGTGTCGCCCCATTCCGAGTCCGGCGGATGAAGTTGGCCAGCCCCTCCCCCCAAGGCTATAGCCCACCCGTTTTTTGGCCATTTTTCCGGTGGGGGGTTTCGGCGCAACGACCTTCGTTGGGTTATTTTTGGGCGCGGCTGTGCCCGCGGCCTATTTTTGGCACGCGGAGGCCGCTCGCAAAGTCTCGTCCCATTCCGAGTCCGGCGGACGAAGTCGGCCAGCCCCTCCCCCCTAGGCTATAGCCCACCCGTTTTTTGGCCATTTTTCCGCTGGACGAACTTGTCGCCCCGGCCTTCAGGCGGTTATTTTTGGGCGCGGCTCTGCCCGTGGCCTATTTTTGACACGCGTAGGCCGCTCGCAAAGTCTTACCCCATTCCGAGTCCGGCGGACGAAGTTGGCCAGCCCCTCCCCCCAAGGCTATAGCCCACCCGTTTTTTGGCCATTTTTCCGCTGGGGGGTTTGGGCGCGCCGACCTTCGGGCGGGTAGTTTTGGGCGCGGCTCTGCCCGTGGCCTATTTTTGGCACCCGGGGTCCGCTCACAAAGTGTCGCCCCATTCCGAGTCCGGCGGATGAAATTGGCCAGCCCCTCCCCCTAAGGCTATAGCCCACCCGTTTTTTGCCATTTTTCCGCTGGACGAACTTGGCGCAACGACCTTCGGGGGGTTATATTTGGGCACGGCTGCGCCCGTGGCCTATATTTGGCACGCGGAGGCCGCTCGCAAAGTCTTGCCCCATTCCGAGTCCGGCGGACGAAGTTGGCCAGCCACTCCCCCCAAGGCTATAGCCCACCCGTTTTTTGGCCATTTTTCCGCTGGGGGGTTTGGGCGCGCCGACCTTCGGCCGGGTAGTTTTGGGCGCGGCTCTGCCCGTGGCCTATTTTTGGCACCCGGAGGCCGCTCGCAAAGGGTCGCCCCATTCCGAGTCCGGCGGATGAAGTTGGCCAGCCCTCCCCAAGGCTATAGCCCACCCGTTTTTGGCCATTTTTCCGCTGGGCGAACTTGGCGCAACGACCTTCGGGGTTATATTTGGGCACGGCTGTGCCCGCGGCCTATATTTGGCACACGGAGGCCGCTCGCAAAGTCTTACCCCATTCCAAGTCCGGCGGACGAAGTTGGCCAGCCCTCCCCAAGGCTATAGCCCACCGTTTTTGGCCATTTTCCGCTGGACGAACTTGGCGCAACGACCTTCGTGGGGTTATTTTTGGGCACGGCTGTGCCCTCGGCCTATTTTTGGCACGCGGAGGCCGCTCGCAAAGTCTCGCCCCATTCCGAGTCCGGCGGACGAAGTTGGCCAGCCCCTCCCCCCAAGGCTATAGCCCACCCGTTTTTTGGCCATTTTTCCGCTGGGGGGAGTTGGCGCGCCGGCCTTCGGGCGGGTAGTTTTGGGCGCGGCTC
>JAUJEF010000472.1:0-59000 GCA_030444885.1 Citrus sp. QX-2021 | reverse complement strand
GACGCGGCTGTGCTCGGGCTTATTTTTGGCACACGGAGGCCGCTCACAAAGTCTCGCACCATTCCGAGTCCGGCGGACGAAGTTGGCCAGCCCCACCCCCCAAGGCTATAGCCAACCCGTTTTTGTGGCCTTTTTCCGCTGGACGAACTTGGCGCCCCGGCCTTCGGGCGGTAATTTTTGGGCGCGGCTCTGCCCGGGGCCTATTTTTGGCACACGGAGACCACTCGAAAAATTTCGCGCCATTCCGAGTCCGGCGGACGAAGTTGGCCAGCCCCACCCCCTAAGGCTATAGCCCACCCGTTTTTGTGGCCTTTTTCTGCTGGACGAACTTGGCGCCCCGGCCTACGGGCTGTTATTTTTGGGCGCGGCTGTGCCCAAGACTTATTTTTGGCACACGGAGGCCGGGCACAAAGTCTCGCGCAATTCCGAGTCCGGCGGACGAAGTTGGCCAGCCCCACTCCCCAAGGCTATAGCCCACCCGTTTTTGTGGCCTTTTTCCGCTGGACGAACTTGGCGCCCCGACCTTCGGGCTGTTATTTTTGGGCGCGGCTTTGCCCGGGCGCTATTTTTGGCCCATGGAGGCCACTCCCAAAGTCTTGCGCCATTCCGAGTCCGGCGGCCGAAATTGGCCAGCCCCACCCCCCAAGGCTATAGCCCACCCGTTTTTGTGGCCTGTTTCCGCTGGACGAACTTGGCGCCCCGATCTTCGGGCAGTTATTTTTGGACGCGGCTGTGCCCGGCGCCTATTTTTGGCATAGGGAGGCCGCTCGCAAAGTCTCGCGCCATTCCGAGTCCGGCGGACGAAGTGGGCCAGCCCCACCCCCCAAGGCAATAGCCCACCCGTTTTTGTGGCCTTTTTCCGCTGGACGAACTTGGCGCCCCGGCCTTCGGGCGGTTATTTTTGGGTGCGGCTGTACCCGGGGCCTATTTGTGGCACACGGAGGCCGCTCGCAAAGTCACGCGCCATTCCGAGTCCGGCGGACGAAGTTGGCCAGCCCCACCCCCCAAGGCTATAGCCCACCCGTTTTTGTGGCCTTTTTCCGCTGGACGAACTTGGCGCCCCGGCCATCGGGCTGTTATTTTTGGGTGCGGCTGTGCCCGGGGCCTATTTTTGGCACAAGGAGACCACTCACAAAGTCTCGCGCCATTCCGAGTCCGGCGGACGAAGTTGGCCAGCCCCACCCCCCAAGGCTATAGCCCACCCGTTTTTGTGGCTTTTTTCCGCTGGACGAACTAGGCGCCCCGGCCTTCGGGCGTTTATTTTTGGGCGTGGCTGTGCCCGCAGCCTATTTTTGGCAAACGGAGGCCCCTCGCATAGTCTCGCGCCATTCCGAGTCCGGCGGACGAACTTGGCCAGCCCCACCCCCCAAGGCTATAGCCCACCCGTTTTTGTGGCCTTTTTCCGCTGGACGAACTTGGCGCCCCGGCCATCGGGCTGTTATTTTTGGGTGCGGCTGTGCCCGGGGCCTATTTTTGGCACAAGGAGACCACTCACAAAGTCTCGCGCCATTCCGAGTCCGGCGGACGAAGTTGGCCAGCCCCACCCCCCAAGGCTATAGCCCACCCGTTTTTGTGGCTTTTTTCCGCTGGACGAACTAGGCGCCCCGGCCTTCGGGCGTTTATTTTTGGGCGTGGCTGTGCCCGCAGCCTATTTTTGGCAAACGGAGGCCCCTCGCATAGTCTCGCGCCATTCCGAGTCCGGCGGACGAACTTGGCCAGCCCCACCCCCCAAGGCTATAGCCCACCCGTTTTTGTGGCCTTTTTCCGCTGGACGAACTTGGCGCCCCGGCTTTCGGGCGGCTATTTTTGGGCGCGGCTGTGCTCGGGGTCTATTTTTGGCAGAAGGAGGCCGCTCGCAAAGTCTCGCGCCATTCCGAGTCCGGCGGACAAAGTTAGCCAGCCCCACCCCCCAAGGCTATAGCCCACCCGTTTTTGTGGCCTTTTTCTGCTGGACGACCTTGGCGCCCCGGCCTTCGGGCCGTTATTTTTGGGGGCAGCTGTGCCCGGGGCCTATTTTTGGCACACGGAGGCCGCTCGCAAAGCCTCGCGCCATTCCGAGTCCGGCGGACGAAGTTGGCCAGCCCCACCCCCCAAGGCTATAGCCCACCCGTTTTTGTTGCCTTTTTCCGCTGGACGAACTTGGCGCCCCGGCCATCGGGCTGTTATTTTTGGGTGCGGCTGTGCCCGGGGCCTATTTTTGGCACAAGGAGACCACTCACAAAGTCTCGCGCCTTTCCGAGTCCGGCGGACGAAGTTGGCCAGCCCCACCCCCCAAGGCTATAGCCCACCCGTTTTTGTGGCTTTTTTCCGCTGGACGAACTAGGCGCCCCGGCCTTCGGGCGTTTATTTTTGGGCGTGGCTGTGCCCGCAGCCTATTTTTGGCAAACGGAGGCCCCTCGCATAGTCTCGCGCCATTCCGAGTCCGGCGGACGAAGTTGGCCAGCTCCACCCCCCAAGGCTATAGCCCACCCGTTTTTGTGGCTTTTTTCCGCTGGACGAACTAGGCGCCCCGGCCTTCGGGCGTTTATTTTTGGGCGTGGCTGTGCCCGCAGCCTATTTTTGGCACATGGATGCCCTTCGCAAAGTCTCGCGCTATTCCGAGTCCGGCGGACGAAGTTGGCCAGCCCCACCCCCCAAGGCTATAGCCCACCCGTTTTTGTGACCTCTTTCCGCTGGACGAACTAGGCGCCCCGGCCTTCGGGCATTTATTTTTGGGCGTGGCTGTGCCCGCAGCCTATTTTTGGCACATGGATGCCCTTCGCAAAGTCTCGCGCTATTCCGAGTCCGGCGGACGAAGTTGGCCAGCCCCACCCCCCAAGGCTATAGCCCACCCGTTTTTGTGACCTTTTTCCGCTGGACGAACTTGGCGCCTCGGCCATCGGGCGGGTATTTGTGGGCGCGGCCTATTTTTGGCATGCGGAGGACCCTCGCAAAGTCTCGCGCCATTCCGAGTCCGGCGGACGAAGTGGGCCTGCCTCACCCCCCACGGCTATAGCCCACCCGTTTTTGTGGTCTTTTTCCGCTGGACGAACTTGGCGCCCCGGCCTTCGGGCAGTTATTTTTGGGCGCGGCTGTGCCCGGGGTCTATTTTTGGCACACGGAGGCCGCTCGCAAAGTCTCGCGCCATTCCGAGTCCGGCGGACGAAGTTGGCCAGCCCCACCCCCCAATGCTATAGCCCACCCATTTTTGTCGCCTTTTTCCGCTGGACGAACTTGGCGCCCCGGCCTTCGGTGGTTTTTTTTGGGCGCGGCTGTGACCGGGGCCTTTTTTTGGCACACGGAGGCCACTCGCAACGTCTCGCGCCATTCCGAGTCCGGCGGATGAACTTGGCCTGCCCCACCCCCCAAGGCTATAGCCCACCCGTTTTTGTGGCCTTTTTCCGCTGGACGAACTTGGCGCCCTGGCCTTCGGGCGGTTATTTTTGGACGCGGCTGTGCCTGGGGCCTATTTTTGGCACACAGAGGCCGCTCGCAAAGTCTCGCACCATTCCGAGTCCGGCGGACGAAGTTGGCCAGCCCCACCCCCCAAGGCTATAGCCCACCCGTTTTTGTGGCCTTTTTCCGCTGCACGAACTTGGCGCCCCGGCCATCGGGCGGTTATTTTTGGGCGCGGCTGAGCCCGGGGCCTATTTTTGGCACACGTAGGCCACTCGCAACGCCTCGCGCCATTCCGAGTCCGGCGAACGAAGTTGGCCAGCCCCACACCCCAAGGCCCATCGTTTTTGTGGCCTTTTTCCGCTGGACGAACTTGGCGCCCCGGCCTTCGGGAGGTTATTTATGGGCGCGGTTGTGCCCGTGGCCTATTTTGGCACACGGAGGCCGCTCACAAAGTCTCGCGCCATTGCGAGTCCGGCGGACGAAGTCGGCCAGCCCCACCCCCCAAGGCCCATTCTTTTTGTGGCCTTTTTCCGCTGGACGAACTTGGCGCCCCGGCCTTCGGGCGGTTATTTTTGGGCGCGGTTGGGCCCGGGGACTATTTTTGGCACACGGAGGCCGCTCGCAACGTCTCGCGCCATTCCGAGTCCGGCGGATGAACTTGGCCAGCCCCACCCCCCAAGGCTATAGCCCACCCGTTTTTGTGGCCTTTTTCCGCTGGACGAACTTGGCGCCCCGGCCTTCGGGCGGCTATTTTTGGGCGCGGCTGTGCTCGGGGTCTATTTTTGGCAGAAGGAGGCCGCTCGCAAAGTCTCGCGCCATTCCGAGTCCGGCGGACAAAGTTAGCCAGCCCCACCCCCCAAGGCTATAGCCCACCCGTTTTTGTGGCCTTTTTCTGCTGGACGAACTTGGCGCCCCGGCCTTCGGGCCGTTATTTTTGGGGGCAGCTGTGCCCGGGGCCTATTTTTGGCACACGGAGGCCGCTCGCAAAGCCTCGCGCCATTCCGAGTCCGGCGGACGAAGTTGGCCAGCCCCACCCCCCAAGGCTATAGCCCACCCGTTTTTGTGGCCTTTTTCCGTTGGACGAACTTGGCGCCCCGGCCTTCGGGCGGTTATTCTTGGGCGCGGCTCTGGCCGGGGCCTATTTTTGGCACACGGAGGCCGCTCGCAAAGTCTCGCGCAATTCCAAGTCCGGCAGACGAAGTTGGCCAGCCCCACCACCCAAGGCTATAGCCCACCCATTTTTGTGGCCATTTTCCGCTGAACGAACTTGGCGCCCCGCCCTTGGTCTGGTTATTTTTGGGCGCAGCTGTGCCCGGGGCCTATTTTTGGCACAAGGAGACCACTCACAAAGTCTCGCGCCATTCCGAGTCCGGCGGACGAAGTTGGCCAGCCCCACCCCCCAAGGCTATAGCCCACCCGTTTTTGTGGCCTTTTTCTGCTGGACGAAATTGGCGCCCCGGCCTTCGGGCAGTTATTTTTGGGCGCGGCTGCGGCCGGTTCCTATTTTAGGCACACGGAGGCCGCTCGCAAAGTCTCGCGCCATTCCCAGTCCGGCGGACGAAGTTGGCCAGCCCCACCCCCCAAGGCTATAGCCCACCCCTTTTTGTGGCCTTTTTCCGCTGGACGAACTTGGCGACCCGGCCTTCGGGCGGTTATTTTTGGGCGCGGCTGTGCCCGGGGCATATTTTTGAGACACGGAGG
Organism: Citrus sp. QX-2021; assembly: GCA_030444885.1. Lineage (NCBI taxonomy): Eukaryota > Viridiplantae > Streptophyta > Magnoliopsida > Sapindales > Rutaceae > Citrus > Citrus sp. QX-2021. The sequence continues at coordinate 53,921 of JAUJEF010000472.1, read as the reverse complement.
CCGCTCGCAAAGTCTCGCGCCATTCCGAGTCCGGCGCACGAAGTTGACCAGCCACACCCCCCAAGGCTATAGCCCACCCGTTTTTGTGGCCTTTTTCCGCTGGACGAACTTGGCGCCCCAGCCTTCGGTCGGTTATTCATGGGCGCGGCCGTGCCCGGGGCCAATTTTTGGCACACGGAGGCCGCTCGCAAAGTCACACGCCATTCCGAGTCCGGCGGACGAAGATGGCCAGCCCCACCCCCCAAGGCTATAGCCGACCCATTTTTGTGGCCTTTTTCCGCTGGACGAACTTGGCGCCCCAGCCTTCGGGCGGTTATTCTTGGGCGCGGCCGCGCCCGGGGCCTATTTTTGGCACACGGAGGCCGCTCGCAGAGTCTCGCGCCATTCCGAGTCCGGCGGATGAAGTTGGCCAGCCCCACCCCCCATGGCTATAGCCAACCCTTTTTTGTGGCCTTTTTCCGCTGGACGAACTTGGCGCCCCGGCCTTTGGGCGGTTATTTTTGGGCGAGGCCGCGCCCGGGGCCTATTTTTGGCACACGGAGGCCGCTCGCAGAGTCTCGCGCCATTCCGAGTCCGGCGGATGAAGTTGGCCAGCCCCACCCCCCATGGCTATAGCCAACCCTTTTTTGTGGCCTTTTTCCGCTGGACGAAATTGGCGCCCCGGCCTTCGGGCGGTTACTTTTGGGTGCGGCTGTGCCCGGTTCCTATTTTAGGCACACGGAGGCCGCTCGCAAAGTCTCGCGCCATTCCGAGTCCGGCGGACGAAGTTGGCCAGCCCCACCCCCCAAGGCTATAGCCCACCCGTTGTTGTGGACTTTTTCCGCTGGACGAACTTGGCGCCCCGGCCTTCGGGCGATTAATTTCGGGCGCGGCTCTGCCCGGGGCCTATTTTTGGCTCATGGAGGCCGCTCGCAAAGTCTCGCGCCATTCCGAGTCCAGCCGACGAACTTGGCCAGCCCTACCCCCCAAGGCTATAGCCCACCCGTTTTTGTGGCCTTTTTCCGCTGGACGAAGTTGGCGCCCCGGCCTTCGGGCGGTTATTTTCGGGCGCGGCTGTGCCCTGGGCCTATTTTTGGCACACGGAGGCTGCTCGCAAAGTCTCGCGCCATTCCGAGTCCGGCGGACGAAGTTGGCCAGCCCCACCCCCCAAGGCTATATCCCACCCGTTTTTGTGGCCTTTTTCCGCTGGACGAACTTGGCGCCCCGGCCTTCGGGTGATTATTGTTGGTCGTGGCTGTGCCCGGGGCCTATTTTTGGCACACGGAGGCAGCTCGCAAAGTCTCGCGCCATTCCGAGTCTGGCGGACGAAGTTGGCCAGCCCCACCCCCCAAGGCTATAGCCCACCCGTTTTTGTGGCCTTTTTCCGCTGGACGAACTTTGCGCCGCGGCCTTCGGGCGGTTATTTTCGGGCGCGACTGTGCCCGCGGCTGATTTTTTGTACACGGAGGCGCCTCGCAAAGTCTCGCGCCATTCCGAGTCCGGCGGACGAAGTTGGCCAGCCCCAACCCCCAAGGCTATAGCCCACCCGTTTTTGTGGCCTTTTTTCGCAGGACGAACTTGGCGCCGCGGCCTTCGGGCGGTTATTTTTGGGCGCGGCTGTGCCCGCGGCCTATTTTTGGCACACGGAGGCGCCTCGCAAAGTCTCGCGCCATTCTGAGCCCGGCGGACGAAGTTGGCCAGCCCTACCCCCCAAGGTTATAGCCCACCCGTTTTTGTGGGCTTTTTCCGCTGGACGAACTTTGCGCCGTGGCCGTCGGGCGGTTATTTTCCGGCGCGGCTGTGCCCGGGGCCTATTTTTGGCACACGGAGGCCGCTCGTAAAGTCTCGCGCCATTCCGAGTCCGGCGGACGAAGTTGGCCAGCCCCACCCCCCAAGGCTATAGCCCACCCGTTTTTGTGGCCTTTTTCCGCTGGACGAAGTTGGCGCCCTGGCCTTCGGGCGGTTAGTTTTGGGCGCGGCTGTGCCCGCGGCCTATTTTTTGCACGCGGAGGCCGCTCGCAAAGTCTCGCCCCATTCCGAGTCCGGCGGACGCAGTTGGCCAGCCCCTCCCCCCAAGGCTATAACCCACCCGTTTTTTGGCCATTTTTCCGCTGGGGGGTTTGGGCGCGCCGACCTTCGGGGGGTTACTTTTGGGGCGGCTGCGCCCGCGACCTATTTTTGGCACACAGAGGCCACTCGCAAAGTCTCGCCCCATTCCGAGTCCGGCGGACGAAGTTGGCCAGCCCCTCCCCCCAAGGCTATAGCCCACCCGTTTATTGGCAATTTTTGCGCAGGATGAACTTGGCGCCCTGGCCTTCGGGCAGGTATTTTTGGGCACGGCTGTGGTCACAGCCTATTTTTGGCACGCGGAGGCCGCTCACAAAGTCTTGCCCCATTCTGAGTCTAGCGGACGAAGTTGGCCAGCCCCTCCCCCCAAGGCTATAGCCCACCCGTTTTTTGGCCATTTTTCCGCTGGGGGGTTCCGGCGCCCCAACCTTCGGGGGGTTATTTTTGGGCACGGCTGTTCCTGTGGCCTATTTTTGGCACGCGGAGGCCGGTCGCAAATTCTCGCCCCATTCCGAGTCCGGCGGACGAAGTGGGCCGGCCCCTCCCCCCAAGGCTATATCCCACCCGTTTTTTGGCCATTTTTCCGCTGGACGAACATGGCGCCCCGGCCTTCGGGCGGTTATTTCTGGGCGCGGCTGTGCCCGTTGCCTATTTTTGGCACGCGTAGGCCGCTCGCAAAGTCTCGCCCCATTCCAAGTCCGGCGGACGAAGTTGGCCAGCCCCTCCCCTCAAGGCTATAGCCCACCCGTTTTTTGGCCATTTTTCCGCGGGGGGGTTTGGGCGCGCCGACCTTCGGGCGGTTATTTTGGGGCGCGGCTGTGGCCGCGGCCTATTTTTGGCACGCGGAGGCCGCTCGCAAAGTCTCCCCCCATTCCGAGTCCGGCGGAAGAAGTTGGCCATCCCCTCCCCCCAAGGCTATATCCCACCCGCTTTTTGGCCATTTTTCCGCTGGACGAACTTGGCGCCCCGGCCTTCGGGCGGTTATTTTTGGGCGCGGCTGTGCCCGTAGCCTAATTTTGGCACGCGGAGGCTGCTCACAAAGTCTCAACCGATTCCGAGTCCGGCGGACGAAGTTGGCCTGCCCCTCCCCCCAAGGCTATAGCCCACCCTTTTTTTGGCCATTTTTCCGCTGGACGAACATGGCGCCACTGCCTTCGGGCGGTTTTTTTTGGACGCGGTTGTGCCCGCAGCCTATTTTTGTCACGCGGTGGTCGTTCGCAAAGTCTCGCCCCATTCCGAGTCCAGCGGACGAAGTGGGCCAGCCCCTCCCCCCAAGGCTATAGCCCACCCGTTTTTTGGCCATTTTTCCGCTGGACAAACTTGGCGCCCCGGCCTTCGGGCGGTTATTTTTGGGCGCGGGTGTGCCCGCGGCCTATTTTTGGCACGCGGAGGCCGTTCGCAAAGTCTCGCCCCATTCCGAGTCCGGCAGACGAAGTGGGCCAGCCCCTCCCCCTAAGGCTGTAGCCCACCCGTTTTTTGGCCATTTTTCCGCTGGACGAACTTGGCGCCCCGGCCTTTGCCCAGTTATTTTTTTGCGTGGCTTTGTTCGTGGCCTATTTTTGGCATGCGGAGGCCGCTCTCAAAGTCTCGCCCCATTCCGAGTCCGGCTGACGAAGTTGGTCAGCCCCTCCCCCCAAGGCTATAGCCCACCCGTTTTTTGGCCATTTTTCCGCTGGCGGGTTTGGGCGCGCTGACCTTCGGGGGGTTATTTTTGGGTACGGCTGTGCCCGCGGCCTATTTTTGGCACGCGGAGGCCGCTCGCAAAGTCTCGCCCCATTCCGAGTCCGGCGGACGAAGTTGGCCAGCCCCTCCCCCCAAGGCTATAGCCCACCCGTTTTTTGGCCATTTTTCCGCTGGACGAACTTGGCGCCCCGGCCTTCGGGTGGTTATTTTTGGGCGCGACTGTGCCCGTGGCCTATTTTTGGCACGCGGAGGCCGCTCGCAAAGTCTCGCCCCATTCCGAGTCCGGCGGAAGAAGTTGGCCAGCCCCTCCCCCCAAGGCTATAGCCCACCCGCTTTTTGGCCATTTTTCCGCTGGACGAACTTGGCGCCCCGGCCTTCGGGCGGTTATTTTTGGATGCGGCTGTCCCCGCGGCCTATTTTTGGTACGCGGAGGCCGCTCGCAAAGTCTGGGCCCATTCCGAGTCCGGCGGACGAAGTTGGCCAGCCCCTCCCCAAGGCTATAGCCCACCCGTTTTTTGGCGATTTTTCCGCTGGACGAACTTGGCGCCCCGGCCTTCGGGCGGTTATTTTCGGGCGCGGCTGTGTCCGTGGCCTATTTTTGGCACGCGGAGGCCGCTCGTAAAGTCTCGCCCCATTCCGAGTCCGGCGGACGAAGTGGGCCAGCCCCTCCCCCCAAGGCTATAGCCCACCTGTTTTTTGGCCATTTTACCACTGGACGAACTTGGCGCCCCGGCCTTCGGGCGGTTATTTTCGGGCGCGGCTGTGTCCGTGGCCTATTTTTGGCACGCGGAGGCCGCTCGCAAAGTCTGGGCCCATTCCGAGTCCGGCGGACGAAGTTGGCCAGCCCCTCCCCCCAAGGCTATAGCCCACCCGTTTTTTGGCGATTTTTCCGCTGGACGAACTTGGAGCCCCGGCCTTCAGGTGGTTATTTTTGGGCGCGGCTATGCCCGTGGCGTATTTCTGGCACTCGGAGGCTGCTTGCAAAGTCTCGCCCCATTCCGAGTCTGGCGGACGAAGTCGGCCAGCCCCTCCCCCCAAGGCTATAGCCCACCCGTTTTTTGGCCATTTTTCCGCTGGACGAACTTGGCGCCCCGGCCTTCAGGTGGTTATTTTTGGGCGCGGCTATGCCCGCGGCGTATTTCTGGCACGCGGAGGCTGCTTGCAAAGTCTCGCCCCATTCCGAGTCTGGCGGACGAAGTCGGCCAGCCCCTCCCCCCAAGGCTATAGCCCACCCGTTTTTTGGCCATTTTTCCGCTGGACGAACTTGGCGCGCCGACCTTCGGGCGGTTATTTTTGGGTGTGGCTGTGTCCGTGGCCTATTTTTGGCACGAGGACGCCGTTCGCAAAGTCTCGCCCCATTCCGAGTCCGGCGGACAAAGTTGGCCAGCCCGTCCCCCCAAGGCGATAGCCCACCCGTTTTTTGGCCATTTTTCCGCTGGGGGGTTTGGGCGCAATGACCTTCGGGGGGTTATTTTTGGATGCGACTGTGTCCGCGGCCTATTTTTGGCACGCGGAGGCCGCTCGTAAAGTCTCGCCCCATTCCGAGTCTGGCGGACGAAGTCGGCTAGCCCCTCCCCCCAAGGCTATAGCCCACCCTTTTTTGGCCATTTTTCCGCTGGACGAACTTGGCGCGCCGACCTTCGGGCGGTTATTTTTGGGCGCGGCTGTGTCCGTGGCCTATTTTTGGCACGCGAAGGCCGCTCGCAAAGTCTCGCCCCATTCCGAGTCCGGCGGACGAAGTTGGCCAGCCCCTCCCCCCAAGGCTATAGCCCACACGTTTTTTGGCCAGTTTTCCAATGGGGGGTTTGGGCGCGCCGACGTTCGGGGGGTTATTATTAGGCGTAGCTGTGCCCGCGGCATATTTTTGGTACGCGGAGGCTGCTCGAAAAGTCTCGCCACTTTCCGAGTCTGGCGGACGAAGTGGGCCAGCCCCTCCCCCCAAGGCTATAGCCCACCCGTTTTTTGGTCATTTTTCCGCAGGACGAACTTGGCGCCCCGGCCTTCGGGCGGTTATTTTTGGGCGCGGCTGTGCCCGCGGCCTATTTTTGGCACGCGGAGGCCACTCGCAAAGTCTCGCCCCATTCCCAATACGGCGGACGAAGTTGGCCAGCCCCTCCCCCCAAGGCTATAGCCCACCCCTTTTTTGGCCATTTTCCCGCTGGGGGGTTTGGGCGCGCCGACCTTCGGGGGGTGATTTATGAGCACGGCTGTGCCCGCCGCCTATTTTTGACACGCGGAGGCCGCTCGCAAAGTCTCGTCCCATTCCGAGTCCGGCGGACGAAGTTGGTCAGCCTCTCCCCCCAAGGCAATAGCCCACCCGTTTTTTGGCCTTTTTTCTGCTGGAAGAACTTGGCGCCCCGGCCTTCGGGCGGTTATTTTTGGGCGCGGCTGTGCCCGCGACCAATTTTTGGTACACAGGGGCCGCTCGCAAAGTCTCGCCCCATTCCGAGTCCGGCGGACGAAGTCGGCCATCCCCTCCCCCCAAGGCTATAGCCCACCCGTTTTTTGCCCATTTTTCCGCTGGGGGGTTTGGGCGCGCCGACCTTGGGGGGGTTATTTTTGGGCGCGGCTGCGCCCGCGGCCTATTTTTGGCACACGGAGGCCCCTCGCAAAGTCTCGCGCCATTCCGAGTCTGGCGGACGAAGTCGGCCAGCCCCTCCCCCCAAGGCTATAGCCCACCCGTTTTTTGGCCATTTTTCCGCTGGACGAACGTGGCGCCCCGGCCTTCGGGCGGTTATTTTCGGGCGCGGCTGTGTCCGTGGCCTATTTTTGGCACGCGGAGGCCGCTCGCAAAGTCTGGGCCCATTCCGAGTCCGGCGGACGAAGTTGGCCAGCCCCTCCCCCCAAGGCTATAGCCCACCCGTTTTTTGGCGATTTTTCCGTTGGACGAACTTGGCGCCCCGGCCTTCAGGTGGTTATTTTTGGGCGTGGCTATGCCCGCGGCGTATTTCTGCCACGCGGAGGCTACTCGCAAAGTCTTGCCCCATTCCGAGTCCGGCGGACGAAGTTTGCCAGCCCCTCCCCCCATGGCTATAGCCCACCCATTTTTTGGCCATTTTTCCGCTGGGGGGTTTGGGCGCGCTGACCTTCGGGCTGTTATTTTTGGGCGCGGCTGTGCCCGTGGCCTATTTTTGGCACGCGGAGGCCGCTCGCAAATTTTCGCCCCATTCCGAGTCCGGCGGACGAAGTTGGCCAGCCCCACCCCCCAAGGCTATAGCCCACCCGTTTTTGTGGCCTTTTTCCGCTGGACGAACTTGGCGCCCCGGCCTTCGGGTGGGTATTTTTGGGTGCGGCTGTGGCCGCGGCCTATTTTTGGTAGATGGAGGCGCCTCGCAAAGTCTCGCGCCATTCCGAGTCCGGCTGACGAAGTTGGCCAGCCCCACCCCCTAAGGCTATAGCCCACCCGTTTTTGTGGCCTTTTTCCACTGGACGAACTCGGCGCCCCGGACTTTGGGCGGGTATTTTCTGGCGTTGCTGTACCCGCGGCCTATTTTTGGCACACGGAATAGCCTCGTAAAGTCTCGCGCCATTCCGAGTCCGGCGGACGAAGGTGGCCAGCCCCACCCCCCAAGGCTATAGCCCACCCGTTTTTGTGGCCTTTTTCCGCTGGACGAACTTGGCGCCCCGGCCTTCGGGCGGGTATTTTTGGGCGTGGCTGAGCCCGGGGCCTATTTTTGGCACACGGAGTCGCCTCGCAAAGTCTCGCGCCATTCCGAGTCCGGTGGACGAAGTTGGCCAACCCCACCCCCCAAGCCTATAGCCCACCCGTTTTTGTGGCCTTTTTCCGCTGGACGAACTTGGCGCCCCGGCCTTCGGGCGGTTATTTTTGGGCGCGGCTGTGCCCGGGGCCTATTTTTGGCACACGGAGGCCGCTCGTAAAGTCTCGCGCCATTCCGAGTCCGGCGGACGAAGTTCGCCAGGCCCACCCCCCAAGGCTATAGGCCACCCGTTTTTGTGGCATTTTTCCACTGGACGAACTTGGCGCCCCGGCCTTCGGGCGGGTATTTTTGGGCGCGGCTGTACCCGGGGCCTATTTTTGGTACACGGAGGCCGCTCGCAAAGTCTCGCGCTATTCCGAGTCCGGCGGACGAAGTTCGCCAGCCCCCCCCCCCCCCCCAAGGCTATAGCCCACCCGTTTTTGTGGGCTTTTTCCGCTGGACGAACTTCGCACCCCGGCGTTCGGGCAGTTATTTTTGGGCGCGGCTGTGCCCGGGGCCTATTTTTGGCACACGGAGGCCGCTCGCAAAGTTTCGCGCCATTCCGAGTCCGGCGGACGAAGTTGGCCAGCCCCACCCCCCAAGGCTATAGCCAACCCGTTTTTGTGGCCTTTTTCCGCTGGACGAACCTGGCGCCCCGGCCTTCGGGTGGTTATTTTTGGGCGCGGCTGTGCCCGGGGCCTATTTTTGGCACTCAGAGGCCGCTCGCAAAGTCTCGCGCCATTCCGAGTCCGGCGGACAAAGTTGGCCAGCCCCATCCCCCAAGGCTATAGGCCACCCGTTTTTGTGGCATTTTTCCACTGGACGAACTTGGCGCCCCGGCCTTCGGGCGGGTATTTTTGGGCGCGGCTGTACCCGGGGCCTATTTTTGGTACACGGAGGCCGCTCGCAAAGTATCGCGCTATTCCGAGTCCGGCGGATGAAGTTCGCCAGCCCCCCCCCCCAAGGCTATAGCCCACCCGTTTTTGTGGGCTTTTTCCGCTGGACGAACTTCGCACCCCGGCGTTCGGGCAGTTATTTTTGGGCGCGGCTGTGCCCGGGGCCTATTTTTGGCACACGGAGGCCGCTCGCAAAGTTTCGCGCCATTCCGAGTCCGGCGGACGAAGTTGGCCAGCCCCACCCCCCAAGGCAATAGCCAACCCGTTTTTGTGGCCTTTTTCCGCTGGACGAACTTGGCGCCCCGTCCTTCGGGTGGTTTTTTTTGGGCGTGGCTGTACCTGGGGCCTATTTTTGGCACACAGAGGCCGCTCGCAAACTCTCGCGCCATTCCGAGTTCGGCGGACGAAATTGGCCAGCCCCACCCCCCAAGGCTATAGCCCACCCGTTTTTGTGGCCTTTTTCCGCTGGTCGAGCTTGGCGCCCCGGCCTTCGGGCGGTTATTTTTGGGCGCGGCTGTGCCCGGGGCCTATTTTTGGCACACGGAGGCCGCTCGTAAAGTCTCGCGCCATTCCGAGTCCGGCGGACGAAGTTGGGCATCCCCACCCCCCAAGGCTATAGCCCACCCGTTTTTGTGGCCTTTTTCCGCTGGACGAACTTGGCGCCCCTGCCTTCGGGCGGTAATTTTTGGGCGAGGCTGTGCCCGGGGCCTATGTTTGGCACACGGAGGCCGCTCGCAAAGTCTCGCGCCATTCCGAGTCCGGCGGACGAAGTTGGCCAGCCCCACCCCCCAAGGCTATAGCCCACCCGTTTTTGTGGCCTTTTTCCGCTGGACGAACGTCGCGCCCCGGCCTTTGGGCGGGTATTTTTGGGCGCGGCTGTACCCGGGGCCTATTTTTGGTCCACGGAGGCCACTCGCAAAGTCTCGCGCTATTCCGAGTCCCGCGGACGAAGTTGGCCACCCCCCCCCAAGGCTATAGCCCACCCGTTTTTGTGGGCTTTTTCCGCTGGACGAACTTCGCACCCCGGCGTTCGGGCAGTTATTTTTGGGCGCAGCTGTGCCCGGGGCCTATTTTTGGCACACGGAGGCCGCTCGCAAAGTTTCACGCCATTCCGAGTCCGGCGGACGAAGTTGGCCAGCCCCACCCCCCAAGGCTATAGCCAACCCATTTTTGTGGCCTTTTTCCGCTGGACGAACTTCTCGCCCCGTCCTTCGGGTGGTTTTTTTTTGGGCGCGGCTGTGCCCGGGGCCTATTTTTGGCACTCAGAGGCCGCTCGCAAAGTCTCGCGCCATTCCGAGTCCGGCGGACGAAGTTGGCCAGCCCCATCCCCCAAGGCTATAGCCCACCCGTTTTTGTGGCCTTTTGGCGCTCCGGCCTTCGGGTGGTAATTTTTGGGCGCGGCTGTGCCTGGGGCCTATTTTTGGCACGCGGAGACCGCTCGCAAAGTCTTGCGCCATTCCGAGTCCGGCGGACGAAGTTGGCCAGCCCCATCCCCCAAGGCTATAGCCCACCCGTTTTTGTGGCCTTTTGGCGCCCCGGCCTTCGGGTGGTTATTTTTGGGCGCGGCTGTGTCCGGGGCCTATTTTTGGTGCACGGAGGCCACTCGCAAAGTCTCGCGCCATTCCGAGTCCGGCGGACGAAGTTGGCCAGCCTCACCCCCCAAGGCTATAGCCCACCCGTTTTTGTGGCCTTTTTCCGCTGGACGAACCTGGCGCCCCGGCCTTCGGGTGGTTATTTTTGGGCGCGGCTGTGCACGGGGCCTATTTTTGGCACTCAGAGGCCGCTCGCAAAGTCTCGCGCCATTCCGAGTCCGGCGGACGAAGTTGGCCAGCCCCATCACCCAAGGCTATAGGCCACCCGTTTTTGTGGCATTTTTCCACTGGACGAACTTGGCGCCCCGGCCTTCGGGCGGGTATTTTTGGGCGCGGCTGTACCCGGGGCCTATTTTTGGTACACGGAGGCCGCTCGCAAAGTATCGCGCTATTCCGAGTCCGGTGGACGAAGTTCGCCAGCCCCCCCCCCCAAGGCTATAGCCCACCCGTTTTTGTGGGCTTTTTCCGCTGGACGAACTTCGCACCCCGGCGTTCGGGCAGTTATTTTTGGGCGCGGCTGTGCCCGGGGCCTATTTTTGGCACACGGAGGCCGCTCGCAAAGTTTCGCGCCATTCCGAGTCCGGCGGACGAAGTTGGCCAGCCCCACCCCCCAAGGCAATAGCCAACCCGTTTTTGTGGCCTTTTTCCGCTGGACGAACTTGGCGCCCCGTCCTTCGGGTGGTTTTTTTTGGGCGCGGCTGTACCTGGGGCCTATTTTTGGCACACAGAGGCCGCTCGCAAACTCTCGCGCCATTCCGAGTTCGGCGGACGAAATTGGCCAGCCCCACCCCCCAAGGCTATAGCCCACCCGTTTTTGTGGCCTTTTTCCGCTGGACGAGCTTGGCGCCCCGGCCTTCGGGTGGTTATTTTTGGGCGCGGCTGTGCCCGGGGCCTATTTTTGGCACACGGAGGCCGCTCGTAAAGTCTCGCGCCATTCCGAGTCCGGCGGACGAAGTTCGCCAGGCCCACCCCCCAAGGCTATAGGCCACCCGTTTTTGTGGCATTTTTCCACTGGACGAACTTGGCGCCCCGTCCTTCGGGCGGGTATTTTTGGGCGCGGCTGTACCCGGGGCCTATTTTTGGTACACGGAGGCCGCTCGCAAAGTCTCGCGCTATTCCGAGTCCTGCGGACGAAGTTCGCCAGCCCCCCCCCCCCAAGGCTATAGCCCACCCGTTTTTGTGGGCTTTTTCCGCTGTACGAACTTCGCACCCCGGCGTTCGGGAAGTTATTTTTGGGCGCGGCTGTGCCCGGGGCCTATTTTTGGCACACGGAGGCTGCTCGCAAAGTTTCGCGCCATTCCGAGTCCGGCGGACGAAGTTGGCCAGCCCCACCCCCCAAGGCTATAGCCAACCCGTTTTTGTGGCCTTTTTCCGCTGGACGAACTTGGCGCCCCATCCTTCGGGTGGTTTTTTTTGGGCGCGGCTGTACCTGGGGCCTATTTTTGGCACACAGAGGCCGCTCGCAAACTCTCGCACCATTCCGAGTTCGGCGGACGAAATTGGCCAGCCCCACCCCCCAAGGCTATAGCCCACCCGTTTTTGTGGCCTTTTTCCGCTGGTCGAGCTTGGCGCCCCGGCCTTCGGGCGGTTATTTTTGGGTGCGGCTGTGCCCGGGGCCTATTTTTGGCACACGGAGGCCGCTCGTAAAGTCTCGCGCCATTCCGAGTCCGGCGGACGAAGTTGGGCATCCCCACCCCCCAAGGCTATAGCCCACCCGTTTTTGTGGCCTTTTTCCGCTGGACGAACTTGGCGCCCCTGCCTTCGGGCGGTAATTTTTGGGTGAGGCTGTGCCCGGGGCCTATGTTTGGCACACGGAGGCCGCTCGCAAAGTCTCGCGCCATTCCGAGTCCGGCGGACGAAGTTGGCCAGCCCCACCCCCCAAGGCTATAGCCCACCCGTTTTTGTGGCCTTTTTCCGCTGGACGAACTTCGCGCCCCGGCCTTCGGGCGGGTATTTTTGGGCGCGGCTGTACCTGGGGCCTATTTTTGGTACACGGAGGCCGCTCGCAAAGTCTCGCGCCATTCCGAGTCCGGCGGATGAAGTTGGCCAGCCCCACCCCCCAAGGCTATAGCCCACCAGCTTTTGTGGCCTTTTTTCGCTGGACGAACTTGGCGCCCCGGCCTTCGGGCGGTTATTTTTGGGCGCGGCTGTGTCCAGGGCCTATTTTTGGCACACGGAGGCCACTCGCAAAGTCTCGCGCCATTCCGAGTCTGGCGGACGAAGTGGGCCAGCCCCACCCCCCAAGGCTATAGCCCACCCGTTTTTGTGGCCTTTTTCCGCTGGACGAACTTGGCGCGCCGGCCTTCGGGCGGTTATTTTTGGCCGAGGCTGTGCCCGGGGCTTATTTTTGGGACACGGAGGCCGCTCGCAAAGTCTCGCGCCATTCCGAGTCCGGCGGACGAAGTCGGCCAGCCCCACCCCCCAAGGCTATAGCCCACCCGTTTTTGTGGCCTTTTTCCGCTGCACGAACTTGGAGCCCCGGCCTTCGGGCGGTTATTTTTGGGTGCGGCTGTGTCCGGGGCCTATTTTTGGCACACGGAGGCCGCTCGCAAAGTCTAGCGCCATTCCGAGTCCGGCGGACGAAGTCGGCCAGCCCCACCCCCCAAGGCTATAGCCCACCCGTTTTTGTGGCCTTTTTCCGTTGGACAAACTTGGCGCGCCGGCCTTCGGGCGGTTATTTTTGGGCGATGCTTTGCCCGGGGCCTATTTTTAGCACACGGAGGCCGCTCGCAAAGTCTCGCGCCATTCCGAGTCCGGCGGACAAAGTTGGCCAGCCCCACCGCCCAAGGCTATAGCCCACCCGTTTTTGTGGCCTTTTTCCGCTGGACGAACTTGGCGCCCCGGCCTTCGGGCGGTTATTTTTTTGCGCGGCTGTGCCCGGGGCCTATTTTTGGCACACGGAGGCCGCTCGCAAAGTCTCGCGCCATTCCGAGTCCGGCGGACGAAGTTGGCCAGCCCCACCCCCCAAGGCTATAGCCCACCCGTTTTTGTGGCCTTTTTCCGCTGGACGAACTTGGCGCCCCGGCCTTCGGGCTGTTATTTTTGGGCGAGGCTGTGCCCGGGGCCTATTTTTGGCACACGGAGGCCGCTCGCAAAGTCTCGCGCCATTCCTAGTCCGGCGGACGAAGTTGGCCAGCCCCACCCCCCAAGGCTATAGCCCACCCGTTTTTGTGGCCTTTTTCCGCTGGACGAACTTGGCGCCCCGGCCTTCGGGCGGTTATTTTTGGGTGCGGCTGTGCCCGGGGCCTATTTTTGGCACACGGAGGCCGCTCGCAAAGTCTAGCGCCATTCCGAGTCCGGCGGACGAAGTCGGCCAGCCCCACCCCCCAAGGCTATAGCCCACCCGTTTTTGTGGCCTTTTTCCGTTGGACAAACTTGGCGCGCCGGCCTTCGGGCGGTTATTTTTGGGCGATGCTTTGTCCGGGGCCTATTTTTAGCACACGGAGGCCGCTCGCAAAGTCTCGCGCCATTCCGAGTCCGGCGGACAAAGTTGGCCAGCCCCACCCCCCAAGGCTATAGCCCACCCGTTTTTGTGGCCTTTTTCCGCTGGACGAACTTGGCGTCCTGGCCTTCGGGCGGTTATTTTTTGGCGCGGCTGTGCCCGGGGCCTATTTTTGGCACACGGAGGCCGCTCGCAAAGTCTCACGCCATTCCGAGTCCGGCGGACGAAGTTGGCCAGCCCCACCCCCCAAGGCTATAGCCCACCCGTTTTTGTGGCCTTTTTCCACTGGACGAACTTGGCGCGCCGGCCTTCGGGCTGTTATTTTTGGGCGAGGCTGTGCCCGGGGCCTATTTTTGGCACACGGAGGCCGCTCGTAAAGTCTCGCGCCATTCCGAGTCCGGCGGACGAAGTTGGCCAGCCCCACCCCCCAAGGCTATAGCCCACCCGTTTTTGTGGCCTTTTTCCGATGGACGAACTTGGCGCCCCGGCCTTCGGGCGGTTATTTTTGGGCGCGGCTGTACCTGGGGCCTATTATTGGCACACGGAGGCCGCTCGCAAAATATAGCGCCATTCTGAGTCCGGCGGACGAAGTTGGCCAGCCCCACCCCCCAAGGCTATAGCCCACCCGTTTTTGTGGCCTTTTTCCGATGGACGAACTTGGCGCCCCGGCCTTCGGGCGGTTATTTTTGGGCGCGGCTGTACCCGGGGCCTATTATTGGCACACGGAGGCCGCTCGCAAAATATAGCGCCATTCTGAGTCCGGCGGACGAAGTTGGCCAGCCCCACCCCCAAGGCTATAGCCCACCCGTTTTTGTGGCCTTTTTCCGCTGGACGAACTTGGCGCCCCGGCTTTCGGGCAGTTATTTTTGGGCGCGGCTGTTCCCGGGGCCTATTTTTGGCGCACGGAGGCTGCTCGCAAACTCTCGCGCCATTCCGAGTCCGGCGGACGAAGTTTGCCAACCCCACCCCCCAAGGCTGTAGCCCACCCATTTTTGTGGCCTTTTTCCGCTGGAAGAACTTGGCGCCCCGGCCTTCGGGCGGTTATTTTTGGGCGCGGCTGTGCCCGGGGCCTATTTTTGGCACACGGAGGCCGCTCGCAAAATATAGCGCCATTCCGAGTCCGGCGGACGAAGTTGGCCAGCCCCACCCCCCAAGGCTATAGCCCACCCGTTTTTGTGGCCTTTTTCCGCTGGTCGAACTTGGCGCCCCGGCCTTCGGGCGGTTATTTTTGGGAGCGGCTGTGCCCGGGGCCTATTGTTGGCACACGGAGGCCGCTCGCAAAGTCTCGCGCCATTCCGAGTCCGGCGGACGAAGTTGGCCAGCCCCACCCCCCAAGGCTATAGCCCACCCGTTTTTGTGGCCTTTTTCCGCTGGACGAACTTGGCGCCCCGGCCTTCGGGCGGTTATTTTTGGGCGCAGCTGTGCCCGGGGCCTATTTTTGGTACATGGAGGCCGCTCGCAAAGTCTCGCGCCATTCCGAGTCCGGCGGACGAAGTTGGCCAACCCCACCCGCCAAAGCTATAGCCCATCCGTTTTTGTGGCCTTTTTCCACTGGAAGAACTTGGCGCGCCGGCCTTCGGGCGGTTATTTTTGGGTGCGGCTGTGCCCGGGGCCTATTTTTGGCACACGGAGGCCGCTCGCAATGTCTCGCGCCATTCCGAGTCCGGCGGACGATGTTGGCCAGCCCCAACCCCCAAGGCTATAGCCCACCCGTTTTTGTGGCCTTTTTCCGCTGGACGAACTTGGCCCGCCGGCCTTCGGGCGGTTATTTTTTGGCGCGGCTGTGCCTAGGGCCTATTTTTGGCACACGGAGGCCGCTCGCAAAGTCTCGCGCAATTCCGAGTCCGGCGGACGAAGTGGGCCAGCACCACCCCCCAAGGCTATAGCCCACCCGTTTTTGTGGCCTTTTTCCGCTGGACGAACTTGGCGCCCCGGCTTTCGGGCAGTTATTTTTGGGCGCGGCTGTGCCCGGGGCCTATTTTTGGCACACGGAGGCCACTCGCAAACTCTCGCGCCATTCCGAGTCTGGCGGACGAAGTGGGCCAACCCCACCCCCCAAGGCTGTAGCCCACCCATTTTTGTGGCCTTTTTCCGCTGGAAGAACTTGGCGCCCCGGCCTTCGGG
This sequence comes from Citrus sp. QX-2021, assembly GCA_030444885.1. Lineage (NCBI taxonomy): Eukaryota > Viridiplantae > Streptophyta > Magnoliopsida > Sapindales > Rutaceae > Citrus > Citrus sp. QX-2021. The sequence goes on along the minus strand of JAUJEF010000472.1, from coordinate 38,440 downwards.
CAGTTATTTTTGGGCACGGCTGTGCCCGGGGCCTATTTTTGGCACACGGAGGCCGCTTGCAAAGTCTCGCGCCAGTCTGAGTCCAGCGGACGAAGTGGGCCAGCCCCACCCCCCAAGGCTATAGCCAACCCATTTTTGTGGCCTTTTTCCGCTGGACGAACTTGGCGCCTCGGCCTTCGGGCAATTATTTTTGGGCGAGGCTGTGCCCGGGGCCTATTTTTGGCACATGGAGGCCGCTCGCAAAGTCTCGCGCCATTCCTAGTCCGGCGGACGAAGTTGGCCAGCCCCACCCCCCAAGGCTATAGCCCACCCGTTTTTGTGGCCTTTTTCCGCTGGACGAACTTGGCGTCCCGACCTTCGGGCGGTTATTTTTTGTCGCGGCTGTGCCTAGGGCCTATTTTTGGCACACGTAGGCCGCTCGCAAAGTCTCACGCAATTCCGAGTCCGGCGGACGAAGTTGGCCAGCCCCACCCCCCAAGGCTATAGCCCACCCGTTTTTGTGGCCTTTTTCCGCTGGACGAACTTGGCGCCCCGGCCTTCGGGCGGTTATTTTTGGGCGCAGCTGTGCCCGGGGCCTATTTTTGGTACATGGAGGCCGCTCGCAAAGTCTCGCGCCATTCCGAGTCCGGCGGACGAAGTTGGCCAACCCCACCCGCCAAAGCTATAGCCCATCCGTTTTTGTGGCCTTTTTCCGCTGGACGAACTTGGCGCGCCGGCCTTCGGGTGGTTATTTTTGGGTGCGGCTGTGCCCGGGGCCTATTTTTGGCACACGGAGGCCGCTCGCAAAGTCTCGCGCCATTCCGAGTCCGGCGGACGATGTTGGCCAGCCCCACCCCCCAAGGCTATAGCCCACCCGTTTTTGTGGCCTTTTTCCGCTGGACGAACTTGGCGCGCCGGCCTTCGGGCGGTTATTTTTTGGCGCGGCTGTGCCTAGGGCCTATTTTTGGCACACGGAGGCCGCTCACAAAGTCTCGCGCAATTCCGAGTCCGGCGGACGAAGTGGGCCAGCACCACCCCCCAACGCTATAGCCCACCCGTTTTTGTGGCCTTTTTCCGCTGGACGAACTTGGCGCCCCGGCTTTCGGGCAGTTATTTTTGGGCGCGGCTGTGCCCGGGGCCTATTTTTGGCACACGGAGGCCGCTCGCAAAATATAGCGCCATTCCGAGTCCGGCGGACGAAGTTGGCCAGCCCCACCCCCCAAGGCTATAGCCCACCCGTTTTTGTGGCCTTTTTCCGCTGGTCGAACTTGGCGCCCCGGCCTTCGGGCGGTTATTTTTGGGAGCGGCTGTGCCCGGGGCCTATTGTTGGCACACGGAGGCCGCTCGCAAAGTCTCGCGCCATTCCGAGTCCGGCGGACGAAGTTGGCCAGCCCCACCCCCCAAGGCTATAGCCCACCCGTTTTTGTGGCCTTTTTCCGCTGGACGAACTTGGCGCCCCGGCCTTCGGGTGGTTATTTTTGGGCGCAGCTGTGCCCGGGGCCTATTTTTGGTACATGGAGGCCGCTCGCAAAGTCTCGCGCCATTCCGAGTCCGGCGGACGAAGTTGGCCAACCCCACCCGCCAAAGCTATAGCCCATCCGTTTTTGTGGCCTTTTTCCGCTAGAAGAACTTGGCGCGCCGGCCTTCGGGCGGTTATTTTTGGGTGCGGCTGTGCCCGGGGCCTATTTTTGGCACACGGAGGCCGCTCGCAAAGTCTCGCGCCATTCCGAGTCCGGCGGACGATGTTGGCCAGCCCCACCCCCCAAGGCTATAGCCCACCCGTTTTTGTGGCCTTTTTCCGCTGGACGAACTTGGCGCGCCGGCCTTCGGGCGGTTATTTTTTGGCGCGGCTGTGCCTAGGGCCTATTTTTGGCACACGGAGGCTGCTCGCAAAGTCTCGCGCAATTCCGAGTCCGGCGGACGAAGTGGGCCAGCACCACCCCCCAAGGCTATAGCCCACCCGATTTTGTGGCCGTTTTCCGCTGGACGAACTTGGCGCCCCGGCCTTCGGGTGGTTATTTTTGGGTGCGGCTTTGCCCATGGCATATTTTTGGCACACAGAGGGCCCTCGCAAAGTCTCGCGCCATTCCGAGTCCGGCGGACGAAGTGGGCCAGCCCCACCTCCCAAGGCTATAGCCCACCCGTTTTTGTGGCCTTTTTCCGCTGGACGAACTTGATGCCCCGGCCTTCGGGCGGTTATTTTTGGCACACGGAGGGCCCTCGCAAAGTCTCGCGGCATTCCGAGTCCGGCGGACGAAGTTGGCCAGCCCTACCCCCCAAGGCTGTAGCCCACCCGATTTTGTGGGCGTTTTCCGCTGGACGAACTTGGCGGCCCGGCCTTCGGGCGGTTATTTTTGGGCGCGGCTTTGCCCGCGGCCTATTTTTGGCACACGGAGGGCCCTCGCAAAGTGTTGCGGCATTCCTAGTCCGGCGGACGAAGTCGGCCAGCCCCACCCCCCACGGCTATAGCCCACCCGTTTTTGTGGCCTTTTTCCGCTGGACGAACTTGGCGCCCCGGCCTTCGGGCGGTTATTTTTTGGTGCGGCTTTGCCCACGGCCTATTTTTGTCACACGGAGGGCCCTCGCAAAGTCTCGCGGCATTCCGAGTCGGGCGGACGAAGTAGGCCAGCCCCACCCCCCAAGGCTATAGCCCACCCGATTTTCTGGCCGTTTTCCGCTGGACGAACTTGGCGCCCCGGCCTTCGGGCGGTTATTTTTGGGTGCGGCTTTACCCACGGCGTATTTTTGGCTCACAGAGGGCCCTCGCAAAGTCTCGCGGCATTTCGAGTCCGGCGGACGAAGTTGGCCAGCCCCACCCCCCAAGGCTATAGCCCACCCGTTTTTGTGGCCTTTTTCCGCTGGACGAACTTGGCGCCCCGGCCTTCGGGCGGTTATTTTTTGGTGCGGCTTTGCCCACGGCCTATTTTTGGCACACGGAGGGCCCTCGCAAAGTCTCCTGGCATTCCGAGTCGGGCGGACGAAGTAGGCCAGCCCCACCCCCCAAGGCTATAGCCCACCCGATTTTGTGGCCGTTTTCCGCTGGACGAACTTGGCGCCCCGGCCTTCGGGCGGTTATTTTTGGGTGAGGCTTTTCCCATGGCATATTTTTGGCACACAGAGGGCCCCCGCAAAGTTTCGCGCCATTCCGAGTCCGGCGGACGAAGTTGGCCAGCCCCACCCCCCAAGGCTATAGCCCACCCGTTTTTGTGGCCTTTATCCGCTGGACGAACTTGATGCCCCGGCCTTCGGGCGGTTATTTTTGGGCGCGGCTTTGCCCGCGGCCTATTTTTGGCACACGGAGGGCCCTCGTAAAGTCTCGCGGCATTCCGAGTCCGGCGGATGAAGTTGGCCAGCCCCACCCCCCAACGCTATAGGCCACCCGTTTTTGTGGCCTTTTTCCGCTGGACCAACTTGGCGCCCCGGCCTTCGGGCGGGTATTTTTGGGCGCGGCTGTGCCCGTGGACTATTTTTGGCACACGGAGGTGCATCGCAAAGTCTCGCGCCATTCCGAGTCCGGCGGACGAAGTTGGCCAGCCCCACCTCCCAAGGCTATAGCCCACCCGTTTTTCTGGCCTTTTTCCGCTGGACGAACTTGGCGCCCCGGCCTTCGGGCGGTTAGTTTTGGGCGCGGCTTTGCCCGCGGCCTATTTTTTGCACACGGAGGGCCCTCGTAAAGTCTCGTGGCATTCCGAGTCCGGCGGACGAAGTTGGCCAGCCCCACCCCCCAAGGCTATAGCGCACCCGTTTTTGTGGCCGTTTTCCGCTGGACGAACTTGGCGCCCCGGCCTTCGGGCTGTTATTTTTGTGTGCGGCTTTGCCCATGGCCTATTTTTGGCACACGGAGGGCCCTCGTAAAGTCTCGCGGCATTCCGAGTCCGGCGGACGAAGTTGGCCAGCCCCACCCCCCAAGGCTATAGCGCACCCGTTTTTGTGGCCTTTTTCCGCTGGACAAACTTGGCGCCCCGGCCTTCGGGCGGTTATTTTTGGGTGCGGCTTTAACCACGGCGTATTTTTGGCTCACAGAGGGCCCTCGCAAAGTCTCGAGGCATTCCGAGTCCGGCGGACGAAGTTGGCCAGCCCCACCCCCCAAGGCTATAGCCCACCCGTTTTTGTGGCCTTTTTCCGATGGACGAACTTGGCGCCCCGGCCTTCGGGCGGTTATTTTTGGGCGCGGCTGTACCCGGGGCCTATTATTGGCACACGGAGGCCGCTCGCAAAATATAGCGCCATTCTGAGTCCGGCGGACGAAGTTGGCCAGCCCCACCCCCAAGGCTATAGCCCACCCGTTTTTGTGGCCTTTATCCGCTGGACGAACTTGATGCCCCGGCCTTCGGGCGGTTATTTTTGGGCGCGGCTTTGCCCGCGGCCTATTTTTGGCACACGGAGGGCCCTCGTAAAGTCTCGCGGCATTCCGAGTCCGGCGGATGAAGTTGGCCAGCCCCACCCCCCACGGCTATAGCCCACCCGTTTTTGTGGCCTTTTTCCGCTGGACGAACTTGGCGCCCCGGCCTTCGGGCGGTTATTTTTTGGTGCGGCTTTGCCCACGGCCTATTTTTGTCACACGGAGGGCCCTCGCAAAGTCTCGCGGCATTCCGAGTCGGGCGGACGAAGTAGGCCAGCCCCACCCCCCAAGGCTATAGCGCACCCGTTTTTGTGGCCTTTTTCCGCTGGACAAACTTGGCGCCCCGGCCTTCGGGCGGTTATTTTTGGGTGCGGCTTTAACCACGGCGTATTTTTGGCTCACAGAGGGCCCTCGCAAAGTCTCGAGGCATTCCGAGTCCGGCGGACGAAGTTGGCCAGCCCCACCCCCCAAGGCTATAGCCCACCCGTTTTTGTGGCCTTTTTCCGCTGCACAAACTTGGCGCCCCGGCCTTCGGGCGGTTATTTTTGGGTGCGGCTTTGCCCATGGCCTATTTTTGGTACACGGAGGGCCCTCGCAAAGTCTCGCGGCATTCCGAGTCGGACGGACGAAGTAGGCCAGCCCCACCCCCCAAGGCTATAGCCCACCCGATTTTGTGGCCGTTTTCCGCTGGACGAACTTGGCGCCCCGGCCTTCGGGCGGTTATTTTTGGGTGCGGCTTTGCCCATGGCATATTTTTGGTACACAGAGGGCCCCCACAAAGTCTCGCGCCATTCCGAGTCCGGCGGACGAAGTTGGCCAGCCCCACCCCCAAGGCTATAGCCCACCCGTTTTTGTGGCCTTTTTCCGCTGGACGAACTTGGCGCCCCGGCCTTCGGGCGGTTAGTTTTGGGCGCGGCTTTGCCCGCGGCCTATTTTTTGCACACGGAGGGCCCTCGTAAAGTCTCGCGGCATTCCGAGTCCGGCGGACGAAGTTGGGCAGCCCCACCCCCCAAGGCTATAGCCCACCCGTTATTGTGGCCTTTTTCCGCTGGACGAACTTGGCGCCCCAGCCTTCGGGCGGTTATTTTTGGCCCCGGCTTTTCCCGCGGCCTATTTTTGGCACACGGAGGGCCCTCGCAATGTCTCGCGGCATTCCGAGTCCGGCGGACGTAGTTGGCCAGCCCCACCCCCCAAGGCTATAGCCCACCCGTTTTTCTGGCCTTTTTCCGCTGGACGAACTTCGCGCCCCGGCCTTCGGGTGGTTATTTTTGGGCTCAGCTTTGCCCGCGGCCTATTTTTGGCACACGGAGGGCCCTCGCAAAGTCTCGCGGCATTCGGAGTCCGGCGGACGAAGTTGGCCAGCCCCACCCCCCAAGGCTATAGCCCACCCGTTTTTGTGGCCTTTTTCCGCTGGACGAACTTGGCGCCCCAGCCTTCGGGCGGTTATTTTTGGCGCCGGCTTTCCCCGCGGCCTATTTTTGGCACACGGAGGGCCCTCCCAATGTCTCGCGGCATTCCGAGTCCGGCGGACGAAGTGGGCCAGCCCCACCCCCCAAGGCTATAGCCCACCCGTTTTTCTGGCCTTTTTCCGCTGGACGAACTTGGCGCCCCGGCGTTTGGGCGGTTAGTTTTGGGCGCGATTTTGCCCGCGGCCTATTTTTGGCACACGGAGGGCCCTCATAAAGTCTCACGGCATTCCGATTCCGGCGAACGAAGTTGGCCAGCCCCACCCCCCAAGGCTATAGCGCACCCGTTTTTGTGGCCTCTTTCCGCTGGACGAACTTGGCGCCCCGGCCTTCGGGCGGTTATTTTTGGGCGCGGCTTTGCCCGCGGCCTATTTTTGGCACACGGAGGGTCCTCGCAAAGTCTCGCGGCATTCCGAGTCCGGCGGACGAAGTTGGCCAGCCCCACCCCCAAGGCTATAGCCCACCCGTTTTTGTGGCCTTTTTCCGCTGGACGAACTTGGCGCCCCGGCATTCGGGCGGTTATTTTTGGCCCCGGCTTTACCCGCGGCCTATTTTTGGCACACGGAGGGCCCTCACAAATTCTCCTGGCATTCCGAGTCCGGCGGACGAAGTTGGCCAGCCCCACCCCCCAAGGCTATAGCCCACCCGTTGTTGTGGCATTTTTCCGCTGGACGAACTTGGCGCCCCGGCCTTCGGGCGGTTATTTTTGGGCGCGGCTTTGCCCGCGGCCTATTTTTCGCACACGGAGGGCCCTCGTAAAGTCTCGCGGCATTCTGAGTCCGGCGGACGAAGTTGGCCAGCGCCACCCCCCAAGGCTATAGCCCACCCGTTTTTGTGGCCTTTTTCCGCTGGACGAACTTGGCGCCCCGGCCTTCGGGCGGTTATTTTTGGGTGCGGCTTTGCCCCCGGCCTATTTTTGACACACGGAGGGCCCTCGCAAAGTCTCGCGGCATTCCGAGTCGGGCGGACGAAGTAGGCCAGCCCCACCCCCCAAGGCTATAGCCCACCCGTTTTTGTGGCCTTTTTCCGCTGGACGAACTTGGCGCCCCGGCCTTCGGGCGGTTATTTTTGGGCGCGGCTTTGTACGCGGCCTATTTTTGGCACATGGAGGGCCCTCGTGAAGTCTCGCGGCATTCCGAGTCCGGTGGACGAAGTTGGCCAGCCCCACCCCCCAAGGCTATAGCCCACCCGTTTTTGTGGTCTTTTTCCGCTGGACGAACTTGTCGCCCCGGCCTTCGGGTAGTTATTTTTGGGCGCGGCTTTGCCCGTGGCCTATTTTTGGCACACGGAGGGCCCTCGCAAAGTCTCGCGGCATTCCGAGTCCGGCGGACGATGTTGGCCAGCCCCACCCCCCAAGGCTATTGCCCACCCGTTTTTGTGGCCTTTTTCCGCTGGACGAACTTGGCGCCCCGGCCTTCGGGCGGTTATTTTTGGGCACGGCATTGTCCGCGGCCTATTTTTCGCACACGGAGGGCCCTCGCAAAGTCTCGCGGCATTCCGAGTCCGGCGGACGAAGTTGGCCAGCCCCACCCCCCAAGGCTATAGCCCACCCATTTTTGTGGCCTTTTTCCGCTGGACGAACTTGGAGCCCCGGCCTTCGGGCAGTTATTTTTGGGCGCGGCTTTGCCCGTGGCCTATTTTTGGCACATGGAGGGCCCTCGTAAAGTCTCGCGGCATTCCGAGCCCGGCGGACGAAGTTGGCCAGCCCCACCCCCCAAGGCTATAGCCCACCCGTTTTTGTGGCCTTTTTCCGCTGGACGAACTTGGCGCCCCGGCCTTAGGGCGGTTATTTTTGGACGCGGCTTTGCCCGCCACCTATTTGTGGCACACGGAGGGCCCTCAAAAAGTCTCGCGGCATTCCGAGTCCGGCGGACGAAGTTGGCCAGCCCCACCCCCCGAGGCTATAGCCCACCCGTTTTTGTGGCCTTTTTCAGCTGGACGAACTTGGCGGCCCGGCCTTCGGGCGGTTATTTTTGGGCGCGGCTTCGCCCGCGGCCTATTTTTGGCACACGGAGGGCCCTCGCAAAGTCTTGCGGCATTCCGAGTTCGGCGGACAAAGTTGGCCATCCCCACCGCCCAAGGCTATAGCCCACCCGTTTTTGTGGCCTTTTTCAGCTGGACGAACTTGGCGCCCCGGCATTCGGGCAGTTATTTTTGGGCGAGGCTTTGCCCACGGCCTATTTTTAGCACACGGAGGGCCCTCGCAAAGTCTTGCGGCATTCCGAGCCCGGCGGACGAAGTGGGCCAGCCCCACCCCCCAAGGCTATAGCCCACCCGTTTTTGTGGCCTTTTTCCGCTGGACGAACTTGGCACCCCGGCCTTCGGGCGGTTATTTTTGGGCGCGGCTTTGCCCGCGGCCTATTTTTGGCACACGGAGGGCCCTCGCAAAGTCTCGCGGCATTCCGAGTCCGGCGGACGAAGTTGGCCAGCCCCACGCCCCAAGGCTATAGCCCACCCGTTTTTGTGGTCTTTTTCCGCTGGACGAACTTGTCGCCCCGGCCTTCGGGTAGTTATTTTTGGGCGCGGCTTTGACCATGGCCTATTTTTGGTACACGGAGGGCCCTCGCAAAGTCTCGCGGCATTCCGAGCCCGGCGGACGATGTTGGCCAGCCCCACCCCCCAAGGCTATTGCCCACCCGTTTTTGTGGCCTTTTTCCGCTGGACGAACTTGGCGCCCCGGCCTTCGGGCAGTTATTTTTGGGCGCGGCTTTGCCCGCGGCCTATTTTGGGCACACGGAGGGCCCTCGCAAAGTCTCGCGGCATTCCGAGTCCGGTGGACGAAGTTGGCCAGCCCCACCCCACAAGATTAGCCCACCCGTTTTTGTGGCCTTTTTCCGCTGGACGAACTTCGCGCCCCGGCCTTAGGGCGGCTATTTTTGGACGCGGCTTTGCCCGCCGCCTATTTTTGGCACACGAAGGGCCCTCGCAAAGTCTTGCGGCAGTCCGAGTCCGGCGGACAAAGTTGGCCAGCCCCACCGCCCAAGGCTATAGCCCACCCGTTTTTGTGGCCTTTTTCCGCTGGACGAACTTGGCGCCCCGGCCTTCGGGCAGTTATTTTTGGGCGAGGCTTTGCCCACGGCCTATTGTTAGCACTCGGAGGGCCCTCGCAAAGTCTTGCGGCATTCCGAGCCCGCCGGACGAAGTGGGCCAGCCCCACCCCCCAGGGCTATAGCCCACCCGTTTTTGTGGCCTTTTTCCGCTGGACGAACTTGGCGCCCCGGCCTTCGGGCGGTTATTTTTGGACGCGGCTTTGCCCGCGGCCTATTTTTCGCACACGGATGGCCCTCGCAAAGTCTCGCGGCATTCCGAGTCCGGCGGACGAAGTTGGCCAGCCCCACCACCCAAGGCTATAGCCCACCCGTTTTTGTGGTCTTTTTCGCTGGACGAACTTGTCGCCCCGGCCTTCGGGTAGTTATTTTTGGGCGCGGCTTTGCCCGTGGCCAATTTTTGGCACACGGAGGGCCCTCGCAAAGTCTCGCGGCATTCCGAGCCCGGCGGACGAATTTGGCCAGCCCCACCCCCGAAGGCTATAGCCCACCCGTTTTTGTGGCCTTTTTCCGCTGGACGAACTTGGCGCCCCAGCCTTCGGGCCGTTATTTTTGGGCACGGCTTTGACCACGGCCTATTTTTGGCACACGGAGGGCCCTCGTAAAGTCTCGCGGCATTCCGAGTTCGGCGGACGAAGTGGGCCAGCGCGACCCCCCAAGGCTATAGCCCACCCGTTTTTCTGGCCTTTTTCCGCTGGACGAACTTGGCGCCCCGGCCTTCGGGCGGTTATTTTTGGGCGCGGCTTTTCCCGCGGCCTATTTTTGGCACACGGAGGGCCCTCGCAAAGTCTCGCGGCATTTTGAGTCGGGCGGACGAAGTAGGCCAGCCCCACCCCCAAGGCTATAGCCCGCCCGATTTTGTGGCCTTTTTCCGCTGGACGAACTTGGCGCCCTGGCCTTCGGGCGGTTATTTTTGGGCGCGGCTTTTCCAGCGGCCTATTTTTGGTACACGGAGGTCCCTCACAAAGTATCGCGGCATTCCGAGTCCAGCGGACGAAGTTGGCCAGCCCCACCCCCCAAGGCTATAGCCCACCCGTTTTTGTGGCCTTTTTCCGCTGGACGAACTTGGCGCCCCGGCCTTCGGGCGGTTATTTTTGGCCCCGGCTTTGCCCGCGGCCTATTTTTGGCACACAGAGGGCCCTCGCAAAGTCTCGCGGCATTCCGAGTTCGGCGGACGAAGTTGGCCAGTGCCACCCCCCAAGGCTATAGCCCACCCGTTTTTCTGGCCTTTTTCCGCTGGACGAACTTGGCGCCCCGGCCTTCGGGCGGTTATTTTTGGGCGCGGCTTTGCCCGCGGCCTATTTTTGGCACACGGAGGGCCCTCACAAAGTCTCGCGGCATTTTGAGACGGGCGGACGAAGTAGGCCAGCCCCACCCCCCAAGGCTATTGCCCACCCGTTTTTGTGGCCTTTTTCCGCTGGACGAACTTGGCGCCCCGGCCTTCGGGCGGTTATTTTTGGGCGCGGCTTTTCCCGCGGCCTATTTTTGGCACACGGAGGGCCCTCGCAAAGTCTCCCGGCATTCCGAGTCCGGCGGACGAAGTTGGCCAGCCCCACCCCCCAAGGCTATAGCCCACCCGTTTTTGTGGCCATTTTCCGCTGGACGACCTTGGCGCCCCGGCCTTCGGGCGGTTATTTTCGGGGGCGGCGCCTATTTTTGGCACACGGAGGGCCCTCGCAAAGTCTCGCGGAATTCCGAGTCCGGCGGACGAAGTTGGCCAGCCCAACCCCCGAAGGCTATAACCCACCCGTTTTTGTGGCCTTTTTCCGCTGGACGAAAGTGGCGCCCCGGACTTCGGGCGGTTATTTTTGGGCGCGGCTGTGCCCGCGGCCCATTTTTTACACACGGAGGCCCCTCACAAAGTCCCGCGCCATTCCGAGTCCGGCGGACGAAGTTGGCCAGCCCCACCTCCCAAGGCTATAGCCCACCCGTTTTTGTGGTCGTTTTCGCTGGACGAACTTGTCGCCCCGGCCTTCGGGTAGTTATTTTTGGGCGCGGCTTTGCCCGTGGCCAATTTTTGGCACACGGAGGGCCCTCGCAAAGTCTCGCGGCATTCCGAGCCCGGCGGACGAATTTGGCCAGCCCCACCCCCGAAGGCTATAGCCCACCCGTTTTTGTGGCCTTTTTCCGCTGGACGAACTTGGCGCCCCAGCCTTCGGGCCGTTATTTTTGGGCACGGCTTTGCCCGCGGCCTATTTTTGGCACACGGAGGGCCCTCGTAAAGTCTCGCGGCATTCCGAGTTCGGCGGACGAAGTCGGCCAGCGCGACCCCCCAAGGCTATAGCCCACCCGTTTTTCTGGCCTTTTTCCGCTGGACGAACTTGGCGCCCCGGCCTTCGGGCGGTTATTTTTGGGCGCGGCTTTTCCCGCGGCCTATTTTTGGCACACGGAGGGCCCTCGCAAAGTCTCGCGGCATTTTGAGTCGGGCGGACGAAGTAGGCCAGCCCCACCCCCAAGGCTATAGCCCGCCCGATTTTGTGGCCTTTTTCCGCTGGACGAACTTGGCGCCCCGGCCTTCGGGCGGTTATTTTTGGGCGCGGCTTTTCCAGCGGCCTATTTTTGGTACACGGAGGTCCGTCACAAAGTATCGCGGCATTCCGAGTCCGGCGGACGAAGTTGGCCAGCCCCACCCCCCAAGGCTATAGCCCACCCGTTTTTGTGGCCTTTTTCCGCTGGACGAACTTGGCGGCCCGGCCTTCGGGCGGTTATTTTTGGCCCCGGCTTTGCCCGCGGCCTATTTTTGGCACACGGAGGGCCCTCGCAAAGTCTCGCGGCATTCCAAGCCCGGCGGACGATGTGGGCCAGCCCCACCCCCCAAGGCTATTGCCCACCCGTTTTTGTGGCCTTTTTCCGCTGGACGAACTTGGCGCCCCAGCCTTCGGGCCGTTATTTTTGGGCACGGCTTTGCCCGCGGCCTATTTTTGGCACACGGAGGGCCCTCGTAAAGTCTCGCGGCATTCCGAGTTCGGCGGACGAAGTCGGCCAGTGCCACCCCCCAAGGCTATAGCCCACCCGTTTTTCTGGCCTTTTTCCGCTGGACGAACTTGGCGCCCCGGCCTTCGGGCGGTTATTTTTGGGCGCGGCTTTGCCCGCGGCCTATTTTTGGCACACGGAGGGCCCTCACAAAGTCTCGCGGCATTTTGAGACGGGCGGACGAAGTAGGCCAGCCCCACCCCCCAAGGCTATAGCCCGCCCGATTTTGTGGCCTTTTTCCGCTGGACGAACTTGGCGCCCCGGCCTTCGGGCGGTTATTTTTGGGCGCGGCTTTGGTCGCGGTCTATTTTTGGCACACGGAGGGCCCTCGCAAAGTCTCGCGGCATTCCGAGTCCGGCGGACGAAGTAGGCCAGGTCCACCCCCCAAGGCTATAGCCCACCCGATTTTGTGGCCGTTTTCCGCTGGACGAATTTGGCGCCCCGGCCTTCGGGTGGTTATTTTTGGGTGCTGCTTTTCCCACGTCGTATTTTTGGCACACGGAGGGCCCTCGTAAAGTCTCGCGGCATTCCGAGCCCTGCGGACGAAGTTGGCCAGCCCCACCCCCCAAGGCTATAGCCCACCCGTTTTTGTGGCCTTTTTCCGCTGGACGAACTTGGCGCCCTGGCCTTCGGGCAGTTATTTTTGGGCGCGCCTTTTCCAGCGGCCTATTTTTGGTACACGGAGGTCCCTCACAAAGTATCGCGGCATTCCGAGTCCGGCGGACGAAGTTGGCCAGCCCCACCCCGCAAGGCTATAGCCCACCCGTTTTTGTGGCCTTTTTCCGCTGGACGAACTTGGCGCCCCGGCCTTCGGGCAGTCATTTTTGGCCCCGGCTTTGCCCGCGGCCTATTTTTGGCACACGGAGGGCCCTCGCAAAGTCTCGCGGCATTCCGAGTCCGGCGGACGAAGTTGGCCAGCCCCACCCCCCAAGGCTATAGCCCACCCGTTTTTCTGGCCTTTTTCCGCTGGACGAACTTGGCGCCCCGGCCTTCGGGCGGTTATTTTTGGGCGCGGCTTTTCCCGCGGCCTATTTTTGGCACATGGAGGGCCCTCGCAAAGTCTCGCGGCATTCCGAGTCCGGCGGACGAAGTTGGCCAGCCCCACCCCCAAAGGCTATAGCCCACCCGTTTTTGTGGCCATTTTCCGCTGGACGACCTTGGCGCCCCGGCCTTCGGGCGGTTATTTTTGGGGGCGGCGCCTATTTTTGGCACACGGAGGGCCCTCGCAAAGTCTCGCGGAATTCCGAGTCCGGCGGACGAAGTTGGCCAGCCCAAACCCCGAAGGCTATAGCCCACCCGTTTTTGTGGCCTTTTTCTGCTGGACGAAAGTGGCGCCCCGGACTTCGGGCGGTTATTTTTGGGCGCGGCTGTGCCCGCGGCCTATTTTTTACACACGGAGGCCCCTCACAAAGTCCCGCGCCATTCCGAGTCCGGCGGACGAAGTTGGCCAGCCCCACCTCCCAAGGCAATAGCCCACCCGTTTTTGTGGCCTTTTTCCGCTGGACGAAATTGGCGCCCCGGACTTCGGGCGGTTATTTTTGGGCGCGGCTGTGCCCGCGGCCTATTTTGCGCACATGAAGTCTCCTTGCAAAGTCTCGCGCCTTTCCGAGTCCGGCGGACGAAGTGGGCCAGCCCCACCTCCCAAGGCTATAGCCCACCCGTTTTTGTGGCCTTTTTCCGCTGGACGAACTTGAGGCGGTTATTTTTGGGTGCGGCTGTGCCCGCGGCCTATTTTTGGCACACGGAGGCCACTCGGAAAGTCTCGCGCCATTCCGAGTCCGGCGGACGAAGTCGGCCAGCCCCACCTCCCAAGGCTATAGCCCACCCGTTTTTGTGGCCTTTTTCCGCTGGACGAAATTGGCGTCCCGGACTTCAGGCGGTTATTTTTGGTCGCGGCTGTGCCCGCGGCCTATTTTTCGCACACGAAGTCCCCTCACAAAGTCTCGCTCCTTTCCGAGTCCGGCGGACGAAGTGGGCCAGCCCCACCTCCCAAGGCTATAGCCCACCCGTTTTTGTGGCCTTTTTCCGCTGGACGAACTTGGCGCCCCGGCCTTCGGGCGGTTATTTTTGGGCGCAGCTGTGACCGCAACCTATTTTTGTCACGCGGAGGCCGCTCGTAAAGTCTCGCCCCATTCCAAGCCTGGCGGACGAAGTAGGCCAGCCCCTCCCCCCAAGGCTATAGCCCACCCGTTTTTTGGCCATTTTTCCGCCGGGGGGTTTGGGCGCGCCGACCTTCGGGGGGCTATTTTTGGGCGCGGCTGTGCCCGCGGCATATTATTAGCACGTGGAGGCCGCTCGCTAAGTCTCGCCCCATTCCGAGTCCGGCGGACGAAGTTGGCCAGCCCCTCCCCCCTAGGCTATAGCCCACCCGTTTTTGTGGCCTTTTTCCGCTGGACGAACTTGGCGCTCCGACCTTTGGGCGGGTATTTTTTGGCTCGGCTTTGTTCGCAGCCTATTTTTGGCACACGGAGGCACCTCGCAAAGGCTCGCGCCATTCTGAGTCCGGCGGACGATGTTGGCCAGCCCCACCCCCCAAGTCTATAGCCCACCCGTTTTTGTGGCCTTTTTCCGCTGGACGAACTTGGCGCTCCGGCCTTCGGGCCGGTATTTTTGGACGCGTCTGTGCCCGCGGCCTATTTTTGGCACACGGAGACACCTCGCAAAGTCTGGCGCCATTCCAAGTCCGGCGGACGAAGTTGGCCAGCCCCACCCCCTAAGGCTATAGCCCACCCGTTTTTATGGCCTTTTTCCGCTGGACGAACTTGTCGCCCCGGCCTTCGGGCGGGTATTTTTGGGCGCAGCTGAGCCCGCTGCCTATTTTTGGCACACGGAGGAGCCTCGCAATGTCTCGCGCCATTCTGAGTCCGGCGGACGAAGTTGGCCTGCCCCACCCCCCAAAGGCTATAGTCCACCCGTTTTTGTGGCCTTTTTCCGTTGGACGAACTTGTCGCCCCGGCCTTCGGGCGGTTATTTTTGGGCGCGGCTGTGCCCTGGGCCTATTTTTGGCACACGGAGGGCCCTCGCAAAGTCTCGCGCCATTCCAAGTCTGGCGGACGAAGTTGGCCAGCCTCACCTCCCAAGGCTATAGCCCTCCCGTTTTTGTGGCCTTTTTCCGCTGGACGAACCTGGTGCCCCGGCCTTCGGGCTGTTATTTTTGGGAACGGCTGTGTTCGCGGCCTATTTTTGGCACATGGAGGCCCCTTACAAAGTCTCGCGCCATTCCGAGTCCGGTGGACGAAGTTGGCCAGCCCCACCCCCCAAGGCTATAGCCCTCCCGTTTTTGTGGCCTTTTTCCGCTGGACGAACTTGGTGCCCACGCCTTCGGGCGGTTATTTTTGGGCGCGGCCGTACCCGCGGCCTATTTTTGGCACACGGAGGGCCCTCGCAAAGTCTCGTGCCATTCCGAGTCCGGCGGACGAAGTTGGCCAGCCCCACCCCCCAAGGCTATAGCCCACCCGTTTTTGTGGCCTTTTTCCGATGGACGAACTTGGCGCCCCGGCCTTCAGGTGGTTATTTTTGGGCACGGCTGAGGCCGCGGCCTATTTTTGGCACACGGAAGCCACTAGCAAAGTCTCGCGCCATTCCGAGTCCGGTTGACGAAGTTGGCCATCCCCACCTCCCAAGGCTATAGCCCACCCGTTTTTGTGGCCTTTTTCCGCTGGACGAACTTGGCGCCCCGGCCTTCGGGTGGTTATTTTTGCGTGCGGCTGTGTCCACGGCCTATTTTTGGCACACGGAGGCCCCTCGGAAAGTCTTGCGCCATTCCGAGTCCGGCGGACGAAGTTGGGCAGCCCCACCCCCCAAGGCTATAGCCCACCCGTTTTTGTGGCCTTTTTCCGCTGGACGAACTTGGCGCCCCAGCCTTCGGGCAGTTATTTTTGGGCGCGGCTGTGCCCACCGCCTATTTTTGGCACATGGATGCCCCTAGCAAAGTCTCGCACCATTCCGAGTCCGGTTGACGATGTTGGCCATCCCCACCCCCCAAGGCTTTAGCCCACCCGTTTTTGTGGCCTTTTTCCGCTGGACGAACTTGGCGCCCCGGCCTTCGGGTGGTTATTTTTGCGTGCGGCTGTGCCCACGGCCTATTTTTGGCACACGGAGGCCCCTCGGAAAGTCTTGCGCCATTCCGAGTCCGGCGGACGAAGTTGGGCAGCCCCACCCCCCAAGGCTATAGCCCACCCGTTTTTGTGGCCTTTTTCCGCTGGACGAACTTGGCGCCCCGGCTTTCGGGCGGGTATTTTTGGACGCGACCGTGACCGCGGCCTATTTTTGGCACACGGAGGCCCCTCGCAAAGTCTCGTGCCATTCCGAGTCCGGCGGACGAAGTTGGCCAGCCCCACCCCCCAAGGCTATAGCCCACCCGTTTTTGTGGCCTTTTTCCGATGGACGAACTTGGCGCCCCGGCCTTCAGGTCGTTATTTTTGGGCACGGCTGAGGCCGCGGCCTATTTTTGGCACACGGAAGCCGCTAGCAAAGTCTCGCGCCATTCCGAGTCCGGTTGACGAAGTTGGCCATCCCCACCTCCCAAGGCTATAGCCCACCCGTTTTTGTGGCCTTTTTCCGCTGGACGAACTTGGCGCCCCGGCCTTCGGGTGGTTATTTTTGCGTTCGGCTGTGCCCACGGCCTATTTTTGGCACACGGAGGCCCCTCGGAAAGTCTTGCGCCATTCCGAGTCCGGCGGACGAAGTTGGGCAGCCCCACCCCCCAAGGCTATAGCCCACCCGTTTTTGTGGCCTTTTTCCGCTGGACGAACTTGGCGCTCCGACCTTTGGGCGGGTATTTTTTGGCTCGGCTTTGCTCGCAGCCTATTTTTGGCACACGGAGGCACCTCGCAAAGGCTCGCGCCATTCTGAGTCCGGCGGACGATGTTGGCCAGCCCCACCCCCCAAGTCTATAGCCCACCCGTTTTTGTGGCCTTTTTCCGCTGGACGAACTTGGCGCTCCGGCCTTCGGGCTGGTATTTTTGGACGCGTCTGTGCCCGCGGCCTATTTTTGGCACACGGAGACACCTCGCAAAGTCTGGCGCCATTCCAAGTCCGGCGGACGAAGTTGGCCAGCCCCACCCCCTAAGGCTATAGCCCACCCGTTTTTATGGCCTTTTTCCGCTGGACGAACTTGTCGCCCCGGCCTTCGGGCGGGTATTTTTGGGCGCAGCTGAGCCCGCTGCCTATTTTTGGCACACGGAGGAGCCCCGCAATGTCTCGCGCCATTCTGAGTCCGGCGGACGAAGTTGGCCTGCCCCACCCCCCAAAGGCTATAGTCCACCCGTTTTTGTGGCCTTTTTCCGTTGGACGAACTTGTCGCCCCGGCCTTCGGGCGGTTATTTTTGGGCGCGGCTGTGCCCTGGGCCTATTTTTGGCACACGGAGGGCCCTCGCAAAGTCTCGCGCCATTCCAAGTCTGGCGGACGAAGTTGGCCAGCCTCACCTCCCAAGGCTATAGCCCTCCCGTTTTTGTGGCCTTTTTCCGCTGGACGAACCTGGTGCCCCGGCCTTCGGGCTGTTATTTTTGGGCACGGCTGTGTTCGCGGCCTATTTTTGGCACATGGAGGCCCCTTACAAAGTCTCGCGCCATTCCGAGTCCGGTGGACGAAGTTGGCCAGCCCCACCCCCCAAGGCTATAGCCCTCCCGTTTTTGTGGCCTTTTTCCGCTGGACGAACTTGGTGCCCACACCTTCGGGCGGTTATTTTTGGGCGCGGCCGTACCATGCCTATTTTTTGGCACACGGAGGCCCCTCGCAAAGTCTCGTGCCATTCCGAGTCCGGCGGACGAAGTTGGCCAGCCCCACCCCCCAAGGCTATAGCCCACCCGTTTTTGTGGCCTTTTTCCGATGGACGAACTTGGCGCCCCGGCCTTCAGGTGTTTATTTTTGGGCACGGCTGAGGCCGCGGCCTATTTTTGGCACACGGAAGCCGCTAGCAAAGTCTCGCGCCATTCCGAGTCCGGTTGACGAAGTTGGCCATCCCCACCTCCCAAGGCTATAGCCCACCCGTTTTTGTGGCCTTTTTCCGCTGGACGAACTTGGCGCCCCGGCCTTCGGGTGGTTATTTTTGCGTGCGGCTGTGCCCACGGCCTATTTTTGGCACACGAAGGCCCCTCGGAAAGTCTTGCGCCATTCCGAGTCCGGCGGACGAAGTTGGGCAGCCCCACCCCCCAAGGCTATAGCCCACCCGTTTTTGTGGCCTTTTTCCGCTGGACGAACTTGGCGCCCCAGCCTTCGGGCAGTTATTTTTGGGCGCGGCTGTGCCCACCGCCTATTTTTGGCACATGGATGCCCCTAGCAAAGTCTCGCACCATTCCGAGTCCGGTTGACGATGTTGGCCATCCCCACCCCCCAAAGCTATAGCCCACCCGTTTTTGTGGCCTTTTTCCGCTGGACGAACTTGGCGCCCCGGCCTTCGGGTGGTTATTTTTGCGTGCGGCTGTGCCCACGGCCTATTTTTGGCACACGGAGGCCCCTCGGAAAGTCTTGCGCCATTCCGAGTCCGGCGGACGAAGTTGGGCAGCCCCACCCCCCAAGGCTATAGCCCACCCGTTTTTGTGGCCTTTTTCCGCTGGACGAACTTGGCGCCCCGGCTTTCGGGCGGGTATTTTTGGACGCGACCGTGACCGCGGCCTATTTTTGGCACACGGAGGCACCTCGCAAAGTCTCGCGCCAATCCGAGTACGGCGGACGAAGTTGGCCAGCCCCCCCCAAGGCTATAGCCCCCCTTGTTTTTGTGGCCTTTTACCACTGGACGAACTTGGCGCCCCGACCTTCGGGCGGGTATTTTTGGGTGCGGCTGTGCCCGCGGCCTATTTTTGGAACACGGAGGCGCCTCGCAATGTCTCGCGCCATTCCGAGTCTGGCGGACGAAGTTGGCCTGCCCCACCCCCCAAAGGCTATAGTCCACCCGTTTTTGTGGCCTTTTTCCGTTGGACGAACTTGGCGACCCGGCCTTCGGGTGGGTATTTTTGGGCGCGGCTGTGCCCGCGGCCTATTTTTTGGTACACGGAGGCACCTCGCAAAGTGTCGCGCCATTTCGAGTCCGGCGGACGAAGTTGGCAAGCCCCACCCCCCAAGGCTATAGCCCACCCGTTTTTGTGGCCTTTTTCCGCTGGACGAACTTGGCGCTCCGACCTTTGGGCGGGTATTTTTTGGCTCGGCTTTGCTCGCAGCCTATTTTTGGCACACGGAGGCACCTCGCAAAGGCTCGCGCCATTCTGAGTCCGGCGGACGAAGTTGGCCAGCCCCACCCCCCAAGTCTATAGCCCACCCGTTTTTGTGGCCTTTTTCCGCTGGACGAACTTGGCGCTCCGGCCTTCGGGCCGGTATTTTTGGACGCGTCTGTGCCCGCGGCCTATTTTTGGCACGCGGAGACACCTCGCAAAGTCTGGCGCCATTCCAAGTCCGGCGGACGAAGTTGGCCAGCCCCACCCCCTAAGGCTATAGCCCACCCGTTTTTATGGCCTTTTTCCGCTGGACGAACTTGTCGCCCCGGCCTTCGGGCGGGTATTTTTGGCCGCAGCTGAGCCCGCTGCCTATTTTTGGCACACGGAGGCGCCTCGCAATGTCTAGCGCCATTCTGAGTCCGGCGGACGAAGTTGGCCTGCCCCACCCCCCAAAGGCTATAGTCCACCCGTTTTTGTGGCCTTTTTCCGTTGGACGAACTTGGCGCCCAGGCCTTCGGGTGGGTATTTTTGGGGGCGGCTGTGCCCGCGGCCTATTTTTTGGTACACGGAGGCACCTCTCAAAGTGTCGCGCCATTTCGAGTCCGGCGGACGAAGTTGGCCTGCCCCACCCCCCAAAGGCTATAGTCCACCCGTTTTTGTGGCCTTTTTCCTTTGGACGAACTTGGCGCCCCGGCCTTCGGGTGGGTATTTTTGGGCGCGGCTGAGCCCGCTGCCTATTTTTGGCACATGGAGGCGCCTCGCAAAGTCTAGCGCCATTCCGAGTCCGGCGGACGAAGTTGGCCAGCCCCCCCCAAGGCTATAGCCCCCCTTGTTTTTGTGGCCTTTTACCACTGGACGAACTTGGCGCCCCGACCTTCGGGCGGGTATTTTTGGGTGCGGCTGTGCCCGCGGCCTATTTTTGGTACACGGAGGCGCCTCGCAATGTCTCGCGCCATTCCGAGTCTGGCGGACGAAGTCGGCCTGCCCCACCCCCCAAAGGCTATAGTCCACCCGTTTTTGTGGCCTTTTTCCGCTGGACGAACTTGGCGCCCCGGCTTTCGGGCGGGTATTTTTGGACGCGGCTGTGCCCGCGGCCTAGTTTTGGGTACACGGAGGCACCTCGTAAAGTGTCGCGCCATTTCGAGTCCGGCGGACGAAGTTGGCCTGCCCCACCCCCCAAAGGCTATAGTCCACCCGTTTTTGTGGCCTTTTTCCGTTGGACGAACTTGGCGCCCCGGCCTTCGGGTGGGTATTTTTAGGCGCGGCTGTGCCCGCGGCCTAGTTTTTGGTACACGGAGGCACCTCGCAAAGTGTCGCGCCATTTCGAGTCCGGCGGACGAAGTTGGCCAGCCCCACCCCCCAAGGCTATAGCCCACCCGTTTTTGTGGCCTTTTTCCGCTGGACAAACTTGGCGCCCCGGCCTTCGGGCAGGTATTTTAGGACGCGGCTGTGCCCGCGGCCTATTTTTGGCACACGGAGGCGCCTCACAAAGTCTCGAGCCATTCCGAGTCCGGCGGACGAAGTTGGCAAGCCCCACACCCCAAGGCTATAGCCCACCCGTTTTTGTGGCCTTTTACCACTGGACGAACGTGGCGCCCCGGCTTTCGGGCGGGTATTTTTGGACGCGGCCGTGCCAGCGGCCTATTTTTGGCACACGGAGGCACCTCGCAAAGTCTCGCGCCATTCCGAGTCCGGCGGACGAAGTTTGCCAGCCCCACCCCCCAAGGCTATAGCCCACCCGTTTTTGTGGCCTTTTACCACTGGACGAACTTGGCGCCCCGACCTTCGGGCGGGTATTTTTGGGTGCGGCTGTGCCCGCGGCCTATTTTTAGCACACGGAGGCGCCTCGCAATGTCTCGCGCCATTCCGAGTCCGCCGGACGAAGTTGGCCTGCCCCACCCCCCAAAGGCTATAGTCCACCCGTTTTTGTGGCCTTTTTCCGTTGGACGAACTTGGCGCCCCGGCCTTCGGGTGGGTATTTTTGGGCGCGGCTGTGCCCGCGGCCTATTTTTTGGTACACGGAGGCACCTCGCAAAGTGTCGCGCCATTTCGAGTCCGGCGGACGAAGTTGGCCAGCCCCACCCCCCAAGGCTATAGCCCTCCCGTTTTTGTGGCCTTTTTCCGCTGGACGAACTTGGCGCCCCGGCCTTCGGGCGGGTATTTTTGGGCGCGGCTGGCCCGCGGCCTATTTTTGGCACACGGAGGTGCCTCGCAAAGTCTAGCGCCATTCCCAGTCCGGCGGACGAAGTTGGCCAGCCCGACCCCCCAAGTCTATAGCCCACCCGTTTTTGTGCCCTTTTTCCGCTGGACGAACTTGGCGGCCCGGCCTTCGGGCGGGTATTTTTGGGCGCGGCTGTGCCTGCGGCCTATTTTTGGCACACGGAGGCGCCTCGCAAAGTCTCGCGCCATTCCGAGTCCGGCGGACGAAGTTGGCCAGCCCCACCCCCGAAGGTTATAGCCCACCCGTTTTTGTGGCCTTTTACCACTGGACGAACTTGGTGCCCCGGCTTTCGGGCGGGTATTTTTGGACGCGGCTGTGCCCGCGGCCTAGTTTTTGGTACACGGAGGCACCTCGTAAACTGTCGCGCCATTTCGAGTCCGGCGGACGAAGTTGGCCAGCCCCACCCCCCAAGGCTATAGCCCACCCGTTTTTGTGGCCTTTTTCAGCTGGACGAACTTGGCGCGTCGGCCTTCGGGCGGGTATTTTTGGGCGCGGCTGGACCGCGGCCTATTTTTGGCACACGGAGGTGCCTCGAAAAGTCTAGCGCCATTCCGAGTCCGGCGGACGAAGTTGGCCAGCCCCACCCCCCAAGTGTATAGCCCACCCATTTTTGTGGCCTTTTTCCGCTGGACGAACTTGGCGCCCAGGCCTTCGGGCGGATATTTTTGGGCGCGGCTGTGTCCGCGGCCTATTTTTGGCACACGGAGGCGCCTCGCAAAGTCTCGCCCCATTCCGAGTCCGGCGGACGAAGTTGGCCAGCCCCACCCCCCAAGTCTATAGCCCACCCGTTTTTGTGCCCTTTTTCCACTGGACGAACTTGGCGCCCCGGCCTTCGGGCGGGTATTTTTGGGCGCGGCTGGCCCGTGGCCTATTTTTGTCACACGGAGGTGCCTCGCAAAGTCTAGCGCCATTCCGAGTCCGGCGGACGAAGTTGGCCAGCCCCACCCCCCAAGTCTATAGCCCACCCGTTTTTGTGCCCTTTTTCCGCTGGACGAACTTGGCGGCCCGGCCTTCGGGCGGGTATTTTTGGGCGCGGCTGTGCCTGCGGCCTATTTTTGGTACACGGAGGCGCCTCGCAAAGTCTCGCGCCATTCCGAGTCCGGCGGACGAAGTTGGCCAGCCCCACCCCCGAAGGTTATAGCCCACCCGTTTTTGTGGCCTTTTACCACTGGACGAACTTGGCGCCCCGGCTTTCGGGCGGGTATTTTTGGACGCGGCTGTGCCCGCGGCCTATTTTTTGGTACACGGAGGCACCTCGAAAAGTCTCGCCCCATTCCGAGTCCGGCGGACGAAGTTGGCCAGCCCCACCCCCCAAGTCTATAGCCCACCCGTTTTTGTGCCCTTTTTCCGCTGGACGAACTTGGCGCCCCGGCCTTCGGGCGGGTATTTTTGGGCGCGGCTGGCCCGTGGCCTATTTTTGTCACACGGAGGTGCCTCACAAAGTCTAGCGCCATTCCGAGTCCGGCGGACGAAGTTGGCCAGCCCCACCCCCCAAGTCTATAGCCCACCCGTTTTTGTGCCCTTTTTCCGCTGGACGAACTTGGCGGCCCGGCCTTCGGGCGGGTATTTTTGGGCGCGGCTGTGCCTGCGGCCTATTTTTGGCACACGGAGGCGCCTCGCAAAGTCTCGCGCCATTCCGAGTCCGGCGGACGAAGTTGGCCAGCCCCACCCCCGAAGGTTATAGCCCACCCGTTTTTGTGGCCTTTTACCACTGGACGAACTTGGCGCCCCGGCTTTCGGGCGGGTATTTTTGGACGCGGCTGTGCCCGCGGCCTATTTTTTGGTACACGGAGGCACCTCGTAAAGTGTCGCGCCATTTCAAGTCCGGCGGACGAAGTTGGCCAGCCCCACCCCCCAAGGCTATAGCCCACCCGTTTTTGTGGCCTTTTTCAGCTGGACGAACTTGGCGCGTCGGCCTTCGGGCGGGTATTTTATGGCGCGGCTGGACCGCGGCCTATTTTTGGCACACGGAGGCGCCTCGAAAAGTCTAGCGCCATTCCGAGTCCGGCGGACGAAGTTGGCCAGCCCCACCCCCCAAGTGTATAGCCCACCCATTTTTGTGGCCTTTTTCCGCTGGACGAACTTGGCGCCCAGGCCTTCGGGCGGATATTTTTGGGCGCGGCTGTGTCCGCGGCCTATTTTTGGCACACGGAGGCGCCTCGCAAAGTCTCACCCCATTCCGAGTCCGGCGGACGAAGTTGGCCAGCCCCACCCCCCAAGTCTATAGCCCACCCGTTTTTGTGCCCTTTTTCCGCTGGACGAACTTGGCGCCCCGGCCTTCGGGCGGGTATTTTTGGGCGCGGCTGGCCCGTGGCCTATTTTTGTCACACGGAGGTGCCTCGCAAAGTCTAGCGCCATTCCGAGTCCGGCGGACGAAGTTGGCCAGCCCCACCCCCCAAGTCTATAGCCCACCCGTTTTTGTGGCCTCTTTCCGCTGGACGAACTTGGCGCCCCGGCCTTCGGGCGGGTATTTTTGGGCGCGGCTGTGCCCGCGGCCTATTTTTGGCACACGGAGGCGCCTCGCAAAGTCTGGCGCCATTCCGAGGCCGGCGGACGAAGTTGGCCAGCCCCACGCCCCAAGGCTATAGCCCACCCGTTTTTGTGGCCTCTTTCCGCTGGACGAACTTGGCGCCCCGGCCTTCGGGCGGGTGTTTTTGGGCGCGGCTGTGCCCGCGGCCTATTTTTGGAACACGGAGGCGCCTCGCAAAGTCTGGCGCCATTCCGAGTCCGGCGGACGAAGTTTGCCAGGCCCACGCCCCAAGGCTATAGCCCACCCGTTTTTGTGGCCTCTTTCCGCTGGACGAACTTGGCGCCCCGGCCTTCGGGCGGGTATTTTTGGGCGCGGCTGTGCCCGCGGCCTATTTTTGGAACACGGAGGCGCCTCGCAAAGTCTGGCGCCATTCCGAGTCCGGCGGACGAAGTTTGCCAGGCCCACGCCCCAAGGCTATAGCCCTCCCGTTTTTGTGGCCTCTTTCCGCTGGACGAACTTGGCGCCCCGGCCTTCGGGCGGGTATTTTTGGGCGCGGCTGTGCCCGCGGCCTATTTTTGGAACACGGAGGCGCCTCGCAAAGTCTGGCGCCATTCCGAGTCCGGCGGACGAAGTTTGCCAGGCCCACGCCCCAAGGCTATAGCCCTCCCGTTTTTGTGGCCTCTTTCCGCTGGACGAACTTGGCGCCCCGGCCTTCGGGAGGGTATTTTTGGGCGCGGCTGTGCCTGCGGCCTATTTTTGGCACACGGAGGCGCCTCGCAAAGTCTGGCGCCATTCCGAGTCCGGCGGACGAAGTTGGCCAGCCCCACGCCCCAAGGCTATAGCCCACCCGTTTTTGTGGCCTCTTTCCGCTGGACGAACTTGGCGCCCGGCCTTCGGGCGGGTATTTTTGGGCGCGGCTGTGCCCGCGGCCTATTTTTGGCACACGGAGGCGCCTCGCAAAGTCTGGCGCCATTCCGAGTCCGCCGGACGAAGTTGGCCAGCCCCACCCCCCAAGGCTATAGCCCACCCGTTTTTGTGGCCTCTTTCCGCTGGACGAACTTGGCGCCCCGGCCTTCGGGCGGGTATTTTTGGGCGCGGCTGTGCCCGCGGCCTATTTTTGGCACACGGAGGCGCCTCACAAAGTCTGGCGCCATTCCGAGTCCGGCGGACGAAGTTGGCCAGCCCCACGCCCCAAGGCTATAGCCCACCCGTTTTTGTGGCCTCTTTCCGCTGGACGAACTTGGCGCCCCGGCCTTCGGGCGGGTATTTTTGGGCGCGGCTGTGCCCGCGGCCTATTTTTTCCACACGGAGGAGCCTCGCAAAGTCTGGCGCCATTCCGAGTCCGGCGGACGAAGTTGGCCAGCCCCACGCCCCAAGGCTATAGCCCACCCGTTTTTGTGGCCTCTTTCCGCTGGACGAACTTGGCGCCCCGGCCTTCGGGAGGGTATTTTTGGGCGCGGCTGTGCCTGCGGCCTATTTTTGGCACACGGAGGCGCCTCGCAAAGTCTGGCGCCATTCCGAGTCCGGCGGACGAAGTTGGCCAGCCCCACCCCCCAAGGCTATAGCCCACCCGTTTTTGTGGCCTCTTTCCGCTGGATGAACTTGGCGCCCCGGCCTTCGGGCGGGTATTTTTGGGCGCGGCTGTGCCCGCGGCCTATTTTTGGCACACGGAGGCGCCTCGCAAAGTCTGGCGCCATTCCGAGTCCGGCGGACGAAGTTGGCCAGCCACACGCCCCAAGGCTATAGCCCACCCGTTTTTGTGGCCTCTTTCCGCTGGACGAACTTGGCGCCCCGGCCTTCGGGCGGGTATTTTTGGGCGCGGCTGTGCCCGCGGCCTATTTTTTGCACACGGAGGCGCCTCGCAAAGTCTGGCGCCATTCCGAGTCCGGCGGACGAAGTTGGCCAGCCCCACGCCCCAAGGCTATAGCCCACCCGTTTTTGTGGCCTCTTTCCGCTGGACGAACTTGGCGCCCCGGCCTTCGGGCAGGTATTTTTGGGCGCGGCTGTGCCCGCGGCCTATTTTTGGCACACGGAGGCGCCTCGCAAAGTCTGGCGCCATTCCGAGTCCGGCGGACGAAGTTGGCCAGCCCCACCCCCAAGGCTATAGCCCACCCGTTTTTGTGGCCTCTTTCCGCTGGACGAACTTGGCGCCCCGGACTTCGGGCGGGTATTTTTGGGCGCGGCTGTGCCCGCGGCCTATTTTTGGCACACGGAGGCGCCTCGCAAAGTCTGGCGCCATTCCGAGTCCGGCGGACGTAGTTGGCCAGCCCCACGCCCCAAGGCTATAGCCCACCCGTTTTTGTGGCCTCTTTCCGCTGGACGAACTTGGCGCCCCGGCCTTCGGGCGGGTATTTTTGGGCGCAGCTGTGCCCGCGGCCTATTTTGGCACACGGAGGCGCCTCGCAAAGTCTGGCGCCATTCCGAGTCCGGCGGACGAAGTTGGCCAGCCCCACCCCCCAAGGCTATAGCCCACCCGTTTTTGTGGCCTCTTTCCGCTGGACGAACTTGGCGCCCCGGCCTTCGGGCGGGTATTTTTGGGCGCGGCTGTGCCCGCGGCCTATTTTTGGCACACGGAGGCGCCTCACAAAGTCTGGCGCCATTCCGAGTCCGGCGGACGATGTTGGCCAGCCCCACGCCCCAAGGCTATAGCCCACCCGTTTTTGTGGCCTCTTTCCGCTGGACGAACTTCGCGCCCTGGCCTTCGGGCGGGTATTTTTGGGCGCGGCTGTGCCCGTGGCCTATTTTTGGCACACGGAGGAGCCTCGCAAAGTCTGGCGCCATTTCGAGTCCGGCGGACGAAGTTGGCCAGCCCCACGCCCCAAGGCTATAGCCCACCCGTTTTTGTGGCCTCTTTCCGCTGGACGAACTTGGCGCCCCGGCCTTCGGGCGGGTATTTTTAGGCGCGGCTGTACCCGCGGCCTATTTTTGGCACACGGAGACGCCTCGCAAAGTCTGGCGCCATTCCGAGTCCGGCGGACGAAGTTGGCCAGCCCCACCCCCCAAGGCTATAGCCCACCCGTTTTTGTGGCCACTTTCCGCTGGACGAACTTGGCGCCCCGGCCTTCGGGCAGGTATTTTTGGGCGCGGCTGTGCCCGTGGCCTATTTTTGGCACACGGAGGCGCCTCGCAAAGTCTGGCGCCATTCCGAGTCCGGCGGACGAAGTTGGCCAGCCCCACCCCCCAAGGCTATAGCCCACCCGTTTTTGTGGCCTCTGTCCGCTGGACGAACTTGGCGCCCCGGACTTCGGGCGGGTATTTTTGGGCGCGGCTGTGCCCGCGGCCTATTTTTGGCACACGGAGGCGCCTCGCAAAGTCTGGCGCCATTCCGAGTCCGGCGGACGAAGTTGGCCAGCCCCACGCCCCAAGGCTATAGCCCACCCGTTTTTGTGGCCTCTTTCCGCTGGACGAACTTGGCGCCCCGGCCTTCGGGCGGGTATTTTTGGGCGCAGCTGTGCCCGCGGCCTATTTTTGGCACACGGAGGCGCCTCGCAAAGTCTGGCGCCATTCCGAGTCCGGCGGACGAAGGTGGCCAGCCCCACCCCCCAAGGCTATAGCCCACCCATTTTTGTGGCCTCTTTCCGCTGGACGAAATTGGCGCCCCGGCCTTCGGGCGGGTATTTTTGGGCGCGACTGTGCCCGCGGCCTATTTTTGGCACATGGAGGAGGCTCGCAAAGTCTGGCGCCATTCCGAGTCCGGCGGACGAAGTTGGCCAGCCCCACGCCCCAAGGCTATAGCCCACCCGTTTTTGTGGCCTCTTTCCGCTGGACGAACTTGGCGCCCTGGCCTTCGGGCGGGTATTTTTGGGCGCGGCTGTGCCCGTGGCCTATTTTTTCCACACGGAGGAGCCTCGCAAAGTCTGGCGCCATTCCGAGTCCGGCGGACGAAATTGGCCAGCCCCACGCCCCAAGGCTATAGCCCACCCGTTTTTGTGGCCTCTTTCCGCTGGACGAACTTGGCGCCCCGGCCTTCGGGCGGGTATTTTTAGGCGCGGCTGTACCCGCGGCCTATTTTTGGCACACGGAGGCGCCTCGCAAAGTCTGGCGCCATTCCGAGTCCGGCGGACGAAGTTGGCCAGCCCCACGCCCCAAGGCTATAGCCCACCCGTTTTTGTGGCCTCTTTCCGCTGGACGAACTTGGCGCCCCGGCCTTCGGGCGGGTATTTTTGGGCGCGGCTGTGCCCGCGGCCTATTTTTGGCACACGGAGGCGCCTCGTAAAGTCTGGCGCCATTCCGAGTCCGGCGGACGAGTTGGCCAGCCCCACCCCCAAGGCTATAGCCCACCCGTTATTGTGGCCTCTTTCCGCTGGCCGAACTTGGCGCCCCGGCCTTCGGGCGGGTATTTTTGGGCGCGGCTGTGCCCGCGGCCTATTTTTGGCACACGGAGGCTCCTCGCAAAGTCTGGCGCCATTCCGAGTCCGACGGACGAAGTTGGCCAGCCCCACCCCCCAAGGCTATAGCCCACCCGTTTTTGTGGCCTCTTTCCGCTGGACGAACTTGGCGCCCCGGCCTTCGGGCGGGTATTTTTGGGCGCGGCTGTACCCGCGGCCTATTTTTGGTACACGGAGGCGCCTCGCAAAGTCTGGCGCCATTCCGAGTCCGGCGGACGGTTGGTTGGCCCCACCCACGCCCCAAGGCTATAGCCCACCCGTTTTTGTGGCCTCTTTCCGCTGGACGAACTTGGCGGCCCGGCCTTCGGGCGGGTATTTTTGGGCGCGGCTGTGCCCGCGGCCTATTTTTGGCAAGAGGAGGCGCCTCGCAAAGTCTGGCACCATTCCGAGTCCGGCGGACGAAGTTGGCCAGCCCCACGCCCCAAGGCTATAGCCCACCCGTTTTTGTGGCCTCTTTCCGCTGGACGAACTTGGCGCCCCGGCCTTCGGGCGGGTATTTTTGGGCGCGGCTGTGCCCGCGGCCTATTTTTGGCACACGGAGGCGCCTCGCAAAGTCTGACGCCCTTCCGAGTCCGGCGGACGACGTTGGCCTGCCCCACGCCCCAAGGCTATAGCCCACCTGTTTTTGTGGCCTCTTTCCGCTGGACGAACTTGGCGCCCCGGCCTTCGGGCGGGTATTTTTGGGCGCGGCTGTGCCCGCGGCCTATTTTTGGCACACGGAGGAGCCTCGCAAAGTCTGGCGCCATTCCGAGTCCGGCGGACGAAGTTGGCCAGCCCCACGCCCCAAGGCTATAGCCCACCCGTTTTTGTGGCCTCTTTCCGCTGGACGAACTTGGCGCCCCGGCCTTCGGGCGGGTATTTTTTGGCGCGGCTGTGTCCGCGGCCTATTTTTGGCACACGTAGGCGCCTCGCAAAGTCTGGCGCCATTCCGAGTCCGGCGGACGAAGTTGGCCAGCCCCACCCCCCAAGGCTATAGCCCACCCGTTTTTGTGGCCTCTTTCCGCTGGACGAACTTGGCGCCCCGGCCTTCGGGCGGGTATTTTTGGGCGCGGCTGTGCCCGCGGCCTATTTTTGGCACACGGAGGTGCCTCGCAAAGTCTGGCGCCATTCCGAGTCCGGCGGACGAAGTGGGCCAGCCCCACGCCCCAAGGCTATAGCCCACCTGTTTTTGTGGCCTCTTTCCGCTGGACGAACTTGGCGCCCCGGCCTTCGGGCGGGTATTTTTGGGCGCGGCTGTGTCCGCGGCCTATTTTTGGCACACGGAGGCGCCTCGCAAAGTCTGACGCTATTCCGAGTCCGGCGGACGACGTTGGCCTGCCCCACGCCCCAAGGCTATAGCCCACCTGTTTTTGTGGCCTCTTTCCGCTGGACGAACTTGGCGCCCCGGCCTTCGCGCGGGTATTTTTGGGCGCGGCTGTGCCCGCGGCCTATTTTTGGCACACGGAGGAGCCTCGCAAAGTCTGGCGCCATTCCGAGTCCGGCGGACGAAGTTGGCCAGCCCCACGCCCCAAGGCTATAGCCCACCCGTTTTTGTGGCCTCTTTCCGCTGGACGAACTTGGCGCCCCGGCCTTCGGGCGGGTATTTTTTGGCGTGGCTGTGCCCGCGGCCTATTTTTGGCACACGGAGGCGCCTCGCAAAGTCTGGCGCCATTCCGAGTCCGGCGGACGAAGTTGGCCAGCCCCACGCCCCAAGGCTATAGCCCACCCGTTTTGTGGCCTCTTTCCGCTGGACGAACTTGGCGCCCCGGCCTTCGGGCGGGTATTTTTTGGCGTGGCTGTGCCCGCGGCCTATTTTTGGCACACGGAGGCGCCTCGCAAAGTCTGGCGCCATTCCGAGTCCGGCGGACGAAGTTGGCCAGCCCCACGCCCCAAGGCTATAGCCCACCCGTTTTTGTGGCCTCTTTCCGCTGGACGAACTTGGCGCCCCGGCCTTCGGGCGGGTATTTTTTGGCGCGGCTGTACCCGCGGCCTATTTTTGGTACACGGAGGCGCCTCGCAAAGTCTGGCGCCATTCAGAGTCCGGCGGACGAAGTTGGCCAGCCCCACCCCCCAAGGCTATAGCCCACCCGTTTTTGTGGCCTCTTTCCGCTGGACGAACTTGGCGCCCCGGCCTTCGGGCGGGTATTTTTGGGCACGGCTGTGCCCGCGGCCTATTTTTGGCACACGGAGGAGCCTCGCAAAGTCTGCCGCCATTCCGAGTCAGGCGGACGAAGTTGGCCAGCCCCACGGCCCAAGGCTATAGCCCACCCGTTTTTGTGGCCTCTTTCCGCTGGACGAACTTGGCGCCCCGGCCTTCGGGCGGGTATTTTTGGGCGCGGCTGCGCCCGCGGCCTATTTTTGGCACACGGAGGCGCCTCGCAAAGTCTGGCACCATTCCGAGTCCGGCGGACGAAGTTGGCCAGCCCCACGCCCCAAGGCTATAGCCCACCCGTTTTTGTGGCCTCTTTCCGCTGGACGAACTTGGCGCCCCGGCTTTCGGGCGGGTATTTTTGGGCGAGGCTGTGCCCGCGGCCTATTTTTAGCGCGCCGAGGCCGCTCGCAAAGCCTCGCACCATTCCGAGTCCGGCGGACGAAGTCGGCCAGCCCCTCCCCCCAAGGCTATAGCCCACCCGTTTTTTGGCCATTTTTCCGCTGGATGTACTTGGCGCCCCGGCCTTCGGGCGGTTATTTTTGGGCGCGGCTTTCCCTGTGGCCTATTTTGACACGGGGAGGCCGCTCGCAAAGTCTCGCCCCATTCCGAGTCCGGCGGACGAAGTAGGCCAGCCCCTCCCCCCAAGGCTATAGCCCACCCGTTTTTTGGCCATTTTTCCGCTGGACGTACTTGGCGCCCCGGCCTTCGGGTGGTTATTTTTGGGCGCGGCTTTGCCCGCGGCCTATTTTGGCATGGGGAGGCCGCTCGCAAAGTCTTGCCCCATTCCGAGTCCGGCGGACGAAGTGGTGCAGCCCGTCCCCCCAAGGCTATAGCCCACCCGTTTTTGGTCCATTTTTCCGCTGGACGAACTTGGCGCCCCGGCCTTCGGGCGGTTATTTTTGGGCGCGGCTGTGTCCGCGGCCTATTTTTGGCACGCGGAGGCCGTTCGCAAAGTCTCGCCCTATTCCGAGTCCGGCGGACGAAGTTGGCCAGCCCCTCCCCCCAAGGCTATAGCCCACCCGTTTTTTGGCCATTTTTCCGCTGGGGGGTTTGGGCTCGCCGACCTTCGGGGGGTTATTTTTGGGCGCGGCTGTGCCCGCGGCCTATTTTTGGGGCGCCGAGGCCGCTCGCAAAGTCTCGCACCATTCCTAGTCCGGCGGACGAAGTGGGCCAGCCCCTCCCCCCAAGGCTATAGCCCACCCGTTTTTTGGCCATTTTTCCGCTGGACGTACTTGGCGCCCGGCCTTCGGGCGGTTATTTTTGGGTGCGGCTGTGCCCGCGGCTTATTTTTGGGACGCGGAGGCCGCTCGCAAAGTCTCGCCCCATTCCGAGTCCGGCGGACGAAGTTTGCCAGCCCCTCCCCCCAAGGCTATAGCCCACCCGTTTTTTGGCCATTTTTCCGCTGGACGAACTTGGCGCCCCGGCGTTCGGTCAATTATTTTTGGGCGAGGCTGTGCCCGTGGCCTATTTTTGGCATGCGGAGGCCATTCGCAAAGTCTCACCCTATTCCGAGTCCGGCAGACGAAGTTGGCCAGCCCCTCCCCCCAAGGCTATAGCCCACCCGTTTTTTGGCCATTTTTCCGCTGGGGGGTTTGGGCGCGCCGACCTTCGGAGGGTTATTTTTGGTCACGGCTGTGCCCGCGGCCTATTTTTGGCGCGCCGAGGCTGCTCGCAAAGTCTGGCACCATTCCGAGTCCGGCGGACGAAGTTGGCCAGCCCCTCCCCCCAAGGCTATAGCCCACCCGTTTTTTGGCCATTTTTCCACTGGACGTACTTGGCGCCCCGGCCTTCGGGCGGTTATTTTTGGGCGTGGCTGTGCCCGCGGCCTATTTTGGCACGGGGAGGCCGCTCGCAAAGTCTCGACCCATTCCGAGTCCGGCGGACGATGTGGTGCAGCCCCTCACCCCAAGGCTATAGCCCACCCGTTTTTGGGCCATTTTTCCGCTGGACGAACTTGGCGCCCCGGCCTTCGGGCGGTTATTTTTGGGCGCGGCTGTGCCCGCGGCCTATTTTTGGCACGCGGAGGCCGTTCGCAAAGTCTCGCCCTATTCCGAGTCCGGCGGACGAAGTTGGCCAGCCCCTACCCCCAAGGCTATAGCCCATCCGTTTTTTGGCCATTTTTCCGCTGGGGGGTTTGGGCGCGCCGACCTTCGGGGGGTTATTTTTGGGCGCGGCTGTGCCCGCGGCCTATTTTTGGCACGCGGAGGCCGCTCGCAAAGTCTCGCCCCATTCTGAGTCCGGCGGACGAAGTTCACCAGCCCCTCCCCCCAAGGCTATAGCCCACCCGTTTTTTGGGCATTTTTCCGCTGGACGAACTTGGCGCCCCGGCGTTCGGGCGGTTATTTTTGGGCGAGGCTGTGCCCGCGGCCTATTTTTCGCACGCGGAGGCCGTTCGCAAAGTCTCGCCCTGTTTCGACTCCGGCGGACGTAGTGGGCCAGCCCCTCCCCCCAAGGCTATAGCCCACCCGTTTTTTGGCCATTTTTCCGCTGGGGGGTTTGGGCGCGCCGACCTTCGGGGGGTTATTTTTGGGCGCGGCTGTGCCCGCGGCCTATTTTTGGCGCGCCGAGGCCGCTCGCAAAGTCTCGCACCATTCCGAGTCCGGCGGACGAAGTGGGCCGGCCCCTCCCCCCAAGGCTATAGCCCACCCGTTTTTTGGCCATTTTTCCGCTGGACGTACTTGGCGCCCCGGCCTTCGGGCGGTTATTTTTGGGCGCGGCTGTCCCTGTGGCCTATTTTGGCACGGGGAGGCCGCTCGCAAAGTCTCGTCCCATTCCGAGTCCGGCGGACGAAGTAGGCCAGCCCCTCCCCCCAAGGCTATAGCCCACCCGGTTTTTGGCCATTTTTCCGCTGGACGTACTTGGCGCCCCGGCCTTCGGGCGGTTATTTTTGGGCGCGGCTTTGCCCGCGGCCTATTTTGGCATGGGGAGGCCGCTCGCAAAGTCTCGCCCCATTCCGAGTCCGGCGGACGAAGTGGTGCAGCCTGTCCCCCCAAGGCTATAGCCCACCCGTTTTTGGTCCATTTTTCCGCTGGACGAACTTGGCGCCCCGGCCTTCGGGCGGGAAATTTAGCCGTGGCTGTGCCCGCAGCCTTTTTTTGTCACACGGAGGCACCTCGCAAAGTCTCGCGCCATTCCGAGTCCGGCGGACGAAGTTGGCCAGCCCCACCCCCCAAGGCTATAGCCCACCCGTTTTTGTGGCCTTTTTCCGCTGGACGAATTTGGCGCCCCGGCCTTCGGGAGGGTATTTTTGGGCGCGGCTGTGCCCGCGGCCTATTTTTGGCGTACGGAGGCGCCTCGCAAAGTCTCGAGCCTTTCCGAGTTTGGCGGACCAAGTTGGCCTGCCCCACCCCCCAAGGCTATAGCCCACCCGTTTTTGTGGCCTTTTTCCGCCGGACGAGCTTGGCGCCCCGGCCTTCGGGAGGGTATTTTTGGGCGCGGCTGTGCCCGCCGCCTATTTTTGGCACATGGAGGCGCCTCGCAAAGGCTCACGCCATTCCGAGTCCGGCGGACGAAGTTGGCCAGCCCCACCCCCCAAGGCTATAGCCCACCCGTTTTTGTGGCCTTTTACCGCTGGACGAACTTGGCGCCCCGGCCTTCGGGC
The DNA here is from genome assembly GCA_030444885.1 of Citrus sp. QX-2021. Lineage (NCBI taxonomy): Eukaryota > Viridiplantae > Streptophyta > Magnoliopsida > Sapindales > Rutaceae > Citrus > Citrus sp. QX-2021. Next base: position 4,670 of record JAUJEF010000472.1, on the reverse strand, counting down.
GGGTATTTTTGGGCGCGGCTGTGCCCGCGGCCTATTTTTGGCACACGGAGGAGCCTCGTAAAGTCTCGCGCCATTCCGAGTCCGGCGTACGAAGTTGGGCCGCCCCACCCCCCAAGGCTATAGCCCACCCGATTTTGTGGCTTTTTTCCGCTGGACGAACTTGGCGCCCCGGCCTTCGGGAGGGAATTTTAGCCGCGGCTATGCCCGCGGACTATTTTTGGCACACGGAGGCGCCTCGCAAAGTCTCGCGCCATTCCGAGTCCGGCGGACGAAGTTGGCCAGCCCCACCCCCCAAGGGTATAGCCCACCCGTTTTTGTGGCCTTTTACCGCTGGACGAACTAGGCGCCCCGGCCTTCGGGCGGGTATTTTTGGGCGCGGCTGTGCCCGCGGCCTATTTTTGGCACACGGAGGTGCCTCGCAGAGTCTCGCGCCATTCCGAGTCTTGCGGACGAAGTTGGCCAGCCGCACCCCCAAGGCTATAGCCCACCCGTTTTTGTGGCCTTTTTCCGCTGGACGAATTTGGCGCCCCGGCCTTCGGGAGGGTATTTTTGGGCACGGCTGTGCCCACGGCCTATTTTTGGCGCACGGAGGCGCCTCGCAAAGTCTCGCGCCATTCCGAGTCCGGCGGACGAAGTTGGCCAGCCCCTCCCCCCAAGGCTATAGCCCACCCGTTTTTTGGCCATTTTTCCGCTGGGGGGTTTGGGCGCGCCGACCTTCGGGGGGTTATTTTTGGGCGCGGTTGTGCACGCGGCCTATTTTTGGCACGCGGAGGCCGCACGTAAAGTCTCGCCCCATTCCGAGTCTGGCGGACGAAGTGGGCCAGCCCCTCCCCCCAAGGCTATAGCCCACCCGTTTTTTGGCCATTTTTCCGCTTGGGGGTTTTGACGCGCCGACCTTCGGGGGGTTATTTTTGGGAGCGGCTGTGCCCGCGGCCTATTTTTGTCACGCGGAGGGTGCTCGCAAAGGCTCACCCCATTCCGAGTCCGGCTGACGAAGTTGGCCAGCCCCTCCCCCCAAGGCTATAGCCCACCCGTTTTTTGGCCATTTTTCCGCTGGGGGGTTTGGGCGCGCCGACCTTCGGGGAGTTATTTTCGGGCGCGGCTTTGCCCGCATCCTATTTTTGGCATGCGGAGGCCGCTCGCAAAGTCTCGCCCCATTCCGAGTCCGGCGGACGAAGTTGGCCAGCCCCTCCCCCCAAGGCTATAGCCCACCCGTTTTTTGGCCATTTTTCCGCTGGGGGGTTTGGGCGCGCCGTCCTTCGGGGGGTTATTTTTGGGAGCGGCTGTGCCCGCGGCCTATTTTTGGCACGCGGAGGCCGCTCGCAAAGTCTCGCCCCATTCCGAGTCCGGCGGACGAATTTGGACAGCCACTCCCCCCAGCCATTTTTCCGCTGGGTGTTTTGGGCGCGCCGACCTTCGGGAGGTTATTTTTGCCACGTAGAGGCCGCTCGCAAAGTCTCGCGCCATTCCGAGTCCGGCGGACGAAGTTGGCCAGCCCCACCCCCCAAGGCTATAGCCCACCCGTTTTTGTGGCCTTTTTCCGCTGGACGAACTTGGCGCCCCGGCCTTCGGACGGGTATTTTTACGTGCGGCAGTGCCTGCGGCCTATTTTTGGCACACGGAGGCACCTCGCAAAGTCTCGCGCTTTTCGGAGTCCGGCAGACGAAGTTGGCCAGCCCCACCCCCCAAGGCTATAGCACACCCGTTTTTGTTGCCTTTTTCCGCAGGACGAACTTGGCGCCCCGGCCTTCGGGCTGGCATTTTTGGGCGCGGCAGTGCCCGCGGCCTATTTTTGGCACACGGAGGCGCCTTACAAAGTCTCGCGCCATTCCGAGTCCGGCGGACGAAGTTGGCCAGCCCCACCCCCCAAGGCTATAGCCCACCCGTTTTTGTAGCCTTTTTCCGCTGGACGAACTTGGCGCCCCGGCCTTCGGGCGGGTATTTTTGGGTGCGGCTGTACCCGCGCCCTATTTTTGGCACACGGAGGTGCCTTGCAAATTCTCGCGCCATTCCGAGTCCGGCGGACGAAGTTGGCCAGCCCCACCCCCCAAGGCTATAGGCCACCCGTTTTTGTGGCCTTTTTCCGCTGGACGAACTTGGTGCCCCGGCCTTCGGGCGGGTATTTTTGGGCGCGGCTGTGCCCGCGGCCTATTTTTAGTGCACGGAGGTGGGTCGCAAAGTCTCGCGCCATTCCGAGTCCGGCGGACGAAGTTGGACAGCCCCACCCCCCAAGGCTATAGCCCACCCGTTTTCGTGGCTTTTACCGCTGGACGAACTTGGTGCCCCGGCCTTCGTGTGGGTATTGTTGGGCGTGGCTGTGCCCGCGGCCTATTTTTGGCACACGGAGGTCGGTCGCAGACTCTCGCGCCATTCCGAGTCCGGCGGACGAAGTTGGCCACCCCACCCCCCAAGGCTATAGCCCACCCGTTTTCGTGGCTTTTACCGCTGGACGAACTTGGCGCCCCGGCCTTCGGGCGGGTATTTTTTGGCGCGGCTGTGCCCGCGGCATATTTTTGGCACACGGAGGCGGGTCGCAAAGTCTCGCGCCATTCCGAGTCCGGCGGACGAAGTTGGCCAGCCCCACCCCCCAAGGCTATAGCCCACCCGTTTTTGTAGCCTTTTTCTGCTGGACGAACTTGGCGCCCCGGGCTTCGGGCAGGTATTTTTGCTCATGGCTGTGCCCGCGCCCTATTTTTGGCACATGGAGGCGCCTCGCAAATTCTCGCGCCATTCCGAGTCCGGCGGACGAACTTGGCCAGCCCCACTCCCCAAGGCTATACCCCACCCGTTTTTGTGGCCTTTTTCCGCTGGACGAACTTGGCGCCCCGGCCTTCGGGCGGGTATTTTTGGGCGCGGCTGTGTCCGCGGCCTATTTTTGTCATACGGAGGAGCCTCGCAAAGTGTCGCGCCATTCCGAGTCCGGCGGACGAAGTGTGCCAGCCGCACCCCCCAAGGTTATAGCCCACCCGTTTTTGTGGCCTTTTTCCGCTGGATGAACTTGGCGCCCCGGCCTTCGGGTGGTTATTTTTGGGCGCGGCTGTGCCCGTGGCCTATTTTTGGCAAACGGAGGCCGCTCGTAAAGTCTCGTCCCATTCCATGTCCGGCGGACGAACTTGGCAAGCCCGACCCTCCAAGGGTATAGCCCACCCGTTTTTGTGGCCTTCTTCCGCTGGACGAACTTGGCGCCCCGGCCTTCGGGTGTTTATTTTTGGTGTGGCTGTGCCCGCAGCCTATTTTCGGTACACGGAGGCCGCTCGCAAAGTCTCGTCCCATTCCGAGTCCGGCGGACGAACTTGGCGCCCTGGCCTTCGGGTGGTTATTTTTGGACGCGGCTGTGCCCGTGGCCTATTTTTGGCACATGGAAGCCGCTCGCATCGTCTAGTTCCATTCCTAGTCCGGCGGACAAACTTGGCCAGCCCCACCCCCAGGACTATAGCCCACCCGTTTTTGTGGCCTTTTTCTGCCGGATGAACTTGGCGCCCCGGCGTTCGGGTGGTTTTTCTTGGACGCGGCTGTGACCGCGTCCTATTTTGGACACACAGAGGCCGCTCGCAAAGTCTCGTCCCATTCCGAGTTCGGCGGACGAACTTGGCCAGCCCTACCCGCAGGACTATAGCCCACCCATTTTTGTGGCCTTTTTCCGCCGAACGAACTTGGCGCCCCGGCGTTCGGGCTGTTATTTTTTGGTGTGGCTGTGCCCGCAGCCTATTTTCGGTACACGGAGGCCGCTCGCAAAGTCTCGTCCCATTCCGAGTCCGGCGGACGAACTTGGCCAGCCCCACCACCCAAGGCTATAGCCCACCCGTTTTTGTGGCCTTTTTCCGCTGGACGAACTTCGCGCCCCGGCCATCGGGCAGTTATTTTTGGGCGCGGCTGTGCCCGCGGCCTAATTTTAGCACATGGAAGCCGTTCGCATCGTCTCGTCCCATTCCGAGTCCGGCGGACGAACTTGGCCAGCCCCACCCCCCAAGGCTATAGCCCACCTGTTTTTGTGGCCTTTTTCCGCTGGAAGAACTTGGCGCCCCGGCCTTCGGGTGGTTATTTTTGGACTCGGCTGTGACCGTGGCCTATTTTTGGCACACGGAGGCCGCTCGCAAAGTCTCGTCCCATTCCGAGTCCGGTGGACGAACTTGGCGAGCCCCACCCCCAGGACTATAGCCCACCCGTTTTTGTGGCCTTTTTCTGCCGGATGAACTTGGCGCTCCGGCGTTCGGGTTGTTTTTTTTGGACTCGGCTGTGACCGCGGCCTATTTTGGGCACACGGAGGCCGCTCGCAAAGTCTCGTCCCATTCCGAGTCCGGCGGACGAACTTGGCCAGCCTTACCCGCAGGACTATAGCCCACCCATTTTTGTGGCCTTTTTCCGCCGAACGAACTTGGCGCCCCGGCGTTCGGGCTGTTATTTTTTGGTGTCGCTGTGCCCGCAGCCTATTTTCGGTACACGGAGGCCGCTCGCAAATTCTCGTCCCATTCAGAGTCCGGCGGACGAACTTGGCCAGCCCCACCCCCCAAGGCTATAGCCCACCCCTTTTTGTGGCCTTTTTCCAATGGATGAACTTGGCGCCCCGGCCATCGGGCAGTTATTTTAGGGCGCGGCTGTGCTGGCGGTCTATTTTTTGCACACGGAGGCCGCTCGCAAGGTCTCGTCCCATTCCGAGTCCGGCGGACGAA